>BMAV01011947.1:80951-101437 GCA_019973955.1 Trichonephila inaurata madagascariensis | reverse complement strand
TTATTCTACATCACGCATCACCATTTTGTGGGTATGAAGTGTTCCACCTTTAAAGAGACACCTAAAGGGAAAACTCAAAGACTCGATTCGCTAAGGTGCTTCACACAGACTAGACAGACAGTTCTACAAGCTTCAATACTGTACTCGTACTCTCCCATTGATCGACTTCCAGATTCAATTTGGACTCTCTCACACTTACTATGGCCTATCAAAGCTGACATTTACGGGCATACCAATGTCGTCTTAACGCCTCCTTTATTAGATGTAAACCGGTCTTAATAGCGACTCAACAATGCCTCACCATAGCAGCAGTAGTAACAGGCGCCGTGACAGGAGTATGGAGCGTTTTACAAACACCGACCTGGTAGATATGCGCATGATTTAAGGATTCCCTGAAGGAAATAAACCAGTAGTAGAAAGATTGTATCGCAAAAGGTTACCATAGAGAGATGCACCGGACCTCCGGATGTTTGCTAATTTGCATCACGATTTATTTGAATATGAATCATTACGAAATAATAGGCATAGCGAGGGTGATCCAAGAGGGATTCGAACTCCCAACAAGGTACTCGAACTCCTCGAATGGTATCCAACACATTTTATTCCACGCATGAAACAGAATTTGTTGAATACTGTGGGCTATTAAAATACGTGTCCCTCCTCACTATGCCTATAACCTGGTAATGATCCATACGAGATCAACGAGTATTTTAACTGTGGAATGTGCAATTTCAATATTAGCCTCAGAAATATGTCACATTTCTTATAACATTTATTTGACGGGCACCAAAGTTTTTATATTTCAGTAAAATATTTTGATTTTAAAACATTCCCCCTTGATGAATGTATATAGTTCATTTTAATAATATTTTTATTGATAAAAGTTAATTACTTTTTATCTAACTTTTGAAACACGTTCAGGACAGGGCTGTTTTCCTGTTAAGTCTAAAAAAATTCTTATAAAATCCTTACTGTAGTAAAACGCACCGAAATTTATAGTTTATAATCATCCTGAATCCCTTGCGTTCCAAATTCAAATCACCCCAGTGTGATCACGGACCTCATAACGGGGAAAACGCAGTCTCACATATGATACCATGGGCTTTGAGTGAGTGAGTGAATATTAACGTCGCATTGTTTAGCTTTTGGTGACAGACCTCATAATTTTTAACCATTGTCAAGTGACGAGGATGACACCTGAAGAGGCAACCCCCTCTCTTAACATCCACACCCCACCAAAAGGAGGGCTTTAGAGCTTTGACAGATTTAACGTGCATCTCACCCTACATGGTGGGTCTTCAGTGGTACTGGACTCGAACTCATGATACGCCGTCACGAGTCCGTTAACTTGAGCACTAGATTACAACAGCAACCGTGGTCTTTGAAGTGATCACATATATGTGATCTAGATTTTGAATGGGTTAAATAATTTATAAGGTATCCGTCTACCCTAAAACCATGATTCTTCTTAAAAATTGACATTTTTTATGATTTTATTTTATAGGGCCATCTTATTAGCTTTATAAAAATATTAAGTAAAAATACTATTTACTAAAGCAAAAACTACAAGTTTTTTAGTAAAAGCAGATGCCATAACTTTAAATACAGTTTACTCGAAATATATTTTTTCCAAAAGCTCAAATAGGGACAGTGATTTCTTAAAAAGTGTTTTAAATAATTTGCTGAAATTTTTTGTGCATCTTCTGTATAACATTAGAAATGTTTTAACCTTCAGATTTATCAATCACCGTTTTATTACAAAATTTATAGCTCTTTATGTGAATATAATCACTGTTTTATTAAGCAATTTCGCATAACTAAAATAAAGTACTCTATTTTTTATAAAAATTAAAATATCTCTCATCCTGAAGGTCATTTCAGAATAGAATAACAATTAATACAACAATATTGAGAATTTGTTCATTTATTATTGGTACAAAGCGGGTCCCATTTATGTAATTGTTTACAAATTTTTACCCATTTTAGAAGTAATAATTTATTTTCTCTTCTTAATTTTGGCCTTTTTTTTCTTAAAGTGTACAAAATAAATCTAAAACCACAAACAAATCTCTATATCTTCATTTAAAAAAAAAACAAACAGTTGTCGCAAGTAGTCGGATACCTTAAGGAATTGCTAAAATTTTATTTATAGTTGTGAGTTTTGTAAGACTAATAATTTATGTTATATAGTGCTGGTTACGTATTAATATATATTGGTGTTTTGTTCCCTAAAAAAGCTTTTTTTAAATAAGTTTTAGTAGGCAATTGTTAAAAAAGTTCTCTAAACCTTACAAATGGGCTACCTTAATCCAATTTAAATCAAATGCATCATCGTGTAAAATATTTAAAATAACTCAGACAATTTTTAAATGTCTTTATTTTAAAATGTTACAGATTTAACCCAGTGCTTCTTAAACTTTCATTATTTGTGACCCAATATTCAATCATAATTTTCATCACCCCTCCCCCTCCATACAATAACAACGTATTGAATTCAAATATACTATAATTTGATCTTAAAACTACAATACGACTTTAACCTCTTAAGTGCCACCGGCGTTTATAAAGGTCGCTCTCAGCCATAACGTTAAATACCCCGTACTATATAAAGGTCTCGCTAAAAAGACGATAAGTGCCCCGGACGTATATATACGTCTTTCCAAAATACGATCTTTTCTGTGCACTGTTAGCCTTAAAATTATTCTGAAGGCTTTGGAATGCAATAAAAGAACATTGACTGTGTTTGTGAAGTATTTGCATATTTATTCCTTTCTGCCCCCCCCCTTTTCCCAATACCTCACATATGTACAGTGGCTTTGGGGAGCTAATCGCGTAACTTTTAATCGACAGTTAAGGGATTAATTATAAACCGTACAAATTATCATGAGAATTAATTTTTGTATATGCAAGTCCATGGAGTCAAAGGTAACTCAACTTTTCTTAACTTTGTATTGTTAAATTAATTATAAAATACACTGAGCTGTACTGATGCATTTATAAGTGTATTATATTAGTGTAAATGTGTATTTTATTTTTTTATTATATCAGAATGTCTTTTTTGTTAGTTTACTTCCTGTAAATTAATAATGTTTTTACATCACCTTTGTTTTAGACTGTTCAATACGCTCGCCCCTCCTTGTAGAATTATCATGCCCCTCTAAGGGGGCACCGCCCACAGTTTTAGAAACACTGATTTAACCCTTTTTAAATATGATGCACAAATTATTTCTTAAAAATATACATTACAGTTTTAATAAGCATTCTTTTTATTAGAATTAATCAAAACAGCCAACACTTTTACGTATAGTTAGATACTTTCTTCTTCAGGAGTTGTTCAATATTCCATAGCCCCCTTCGGAAATTTCATTACAATCCTTTGCGACAACTACCAAACTAGGTAACATGACTAAATTTTTCTTTCGTAAAATCTTTTCAAATTTTATACAAAAGCTGAAAACCGAACATAATTTTACTTTTGTATTTTACCTCTTAACGTGGCAAAAATTCTCAACAAAACAGACAAAAAAACACAGCCACATTCCACCTTCAATTTAAGCTTCACGTGGATCTGCATAATAAATTTGGGCCTCCTGAATAACAACGAATCCGTCTTTCGGTACCGTGTTCCAAACAAGGCTCTTTTATAAATTTTTCTTTTCCGTGGAATAGTTTATCCGGTGGAATGGCAACATGTTGCTGGAGAAAGAAAATAAATCCAACAACATTAAAAGAAAGGAGGCGAAGTAATGTTAAAAAGTGTAGTGTAACTAAGAGCGAGCGCAATTAAATGGTTCGTGCGGTTCCTGGAAAAGCCATTTTGAGGGGATGTAGCGTCTTATTTTGAATAGGAAATGTTTATTTTTTTAAACTTCTTGCTTGCAGAGAGGAAGTTGCTAATGCGTATACTTCTTTATAGTGCAATGAGTAAAAGATTAAATTACTTGACAAGAATTCTAGGTTAGAAAGCGGATCAAAGTAGATGCTGGTGAATGGGAAATGAAAATTAGTGGATCGAATATAACTGTTTTCGCCGAATGTTGAGGGGTCCGATCTAAATTTGGAACACATTTTCAGGCTGAAAGTTCTTCCAATTGTTAAAGTTATAAAATCTTACCACTAATACCTTTTATAAACACAGTATTCTTAAAATTAAGAAACTTTCAAAAAATAGCTTTTATAATTCAGTATTTTTAAAAGTTAGAAAAATGCAATAATGCACTCTTAGAATGAAATATTTTTAAAATTTAGAAACATTCCATAAATGTACTTTTAAAATTAAATATTTTTAAAATTCAGAATCATTGCAAAAATGTACTTTTAGAATGAAATATTTTTAAAATTTAGAGGCTTTCCAAAATAATTCTTTTATAACAAAATATTCTTAAAATTTAGAAGCATTCCAAAATTAGTTTTCTTTAACAAATATTCTTAAAATTTAGAAGCCTTCCAAGATTACCCTTCTATAAAAAAATGTTCTTAAAATTTAGAAGCATTGCAAAATTATCCTTTTATAACGGAATATTCTTAAAATCTATCAACATTCCAAAAATGCACGTTTTTTTTTTTTTTTTTTTCATTAAATTGAAACCCCATTTAGAATTGCAACATAAAAGATGAAATGGGGGGAATATATTTTATACTACAACAGTAGATTGATTCATATACAGAAGAGTAGGGTTATAAAATACACTATTTTCTAACCAGTGACGTGCTCCAAATATAATGTCTGTGTTTTAACATTTTATTGCAAAATTATTCCAATTTTGGGTCCTATTCTTTAACATACCTTGAAAACGGCTTTAAATAAATAGTACATGAAAAAAATGACTAATTATTTCAAGCATAAAGTATTAACAAAAAATTATTACTCAAAAATTAATTTAGAAAAATTTTTGAATTTAAGCATTTTTTTTTATTTCTTCTTATAATAAACTCAGATTATGTTATGTACTAAAATTAGTTTTAGGTCTTGGAAAATATAAATATTTATTCCATCGCTACGTTATGTTAATATTTAAAATGCAGAGTATACTTATATTTTTGTTAAAAATCTCTTCAACCAACATTGACTTTTAGTAAGCAATGCATTGATATGATTTGATGTTGGATACAATCGTGTTTAATATGCTAATAATGAAGTTAAAAACAGTTTCGATTAAAATTAATATGGGTAAAATAAAAAGAGAACTACAGGGATTTAAAAAAAAAACAAAAAAAATAATTAAACTTAGATTTTTTTTTTTTTTAATTTCCTGCAATTCTTAAGAAAAAAAAGCATGGATGTACTATGACTAAATTTTAAACACACAATACAGGGTGATTCATAAAGAAGTGTACACGTTCAATGCTCTATAAATCAAGAACAAAGTAAGATGCTGAATGTAACCTGTAACATAAATGTAAAGGACTATCTTAAACTGTATTAGAGACCGTTACAAGTATTCTATGCGTGAGCCTTCAGTCATACAAAACACATCAAGCCCGTAATTCCTTTCCGCACAAACGTGCCTTAAGGCACCAACTCCATCTAAAGTGGCTGTTATCGCTGTTTCAGTTTCTTACAGGGCTTTTAGTCATGTACAAACGGTCCACACAGTTTCAGATTTCTCTCTCTCTCTCATACCATTGTTAGATAAATCTTCTAGTTGGAGCTTCTTTTCCGAATCGTGATAAAAATGATGCAGCACAGCAATTGCAAATTCCATTTTTCTAAATTGAAGTACACAAAAAACCTTCTTTACTGCCGACATTTCTACTGACTGGTCGCATGACATACCCACTATTTCTTACATTAATTCAGTGCTTCTCAAACTTTCAATATTCGCGACCCGATATTCAATCATATTTTTCATCGCGCCCCCCTCCATACAATGACAATGCATTGAATTCTTTAATACTACTTTTTGAGCATATAAACGTCTCGTACAGCCGAAGCATTAGTTTTCTGGACGTATATATACGTCCTTCCAAAGTATGTACTTTTCTGTACAATGCTATCCATAAAATTATTCAGAAGGCTTGTGAATGCAATTATACTTTGATAGTGTTTACGAAGGATTTACTTATTTCAGAGAGGATTTGCTTGCCCCACCTCCCCCCTAAAAAAGACCACATTCCCTCGTCTACGTGAAAAATAGTGGCTTTGGGGAGTGAATAGCGTAACTTTTAATCGGCAACTAAGGGATTATTTGTAAGCCTTACAAATTAACAAGATAAGTATTAATACAAATCTATGAGGCTATTGGTAATTATCAAACTTGTTCTTAACTTAGTATTGTTAAATTAATTATAAAATGCATTGTGTAGCACTGATACAATTATAAGTGTAATATATCAGTGTAAATGTGTGTTTTACTTTTTCATTATGTCAGAACGTATTTTGTTTGCTTACTTTCAGTAAATTAATAATTTTTTAAATAATCTTTTGTTTTGGACTTTTCAATATGCTCGCGCCCCCCTCGTAGAGTTATCACGCCCCTCTAGGGGGGCGAGCCCCACAGATTGAGAAACGCTGCATTAATTCCATCAGGGACTTGACCAGCGATGCTCATCCTGTGGCCCGCCAGACGTTCCTAAGTGTCCCGCTAACGCTTGTTGTGTTTCCCAGATTCCTGTCTTCCGATAATACACCAAGCCATGGATTCCAGTATATCATTTAATTTTCCATTGTCCTTTTCTCAAAACAACGGCGGACAAGACAAACGTCATCAGTGAGACAACGAAAAACATCAGTTCCTTCGAAATCCCAACCGTCTTAGCGGGTGCGGCTGTCCCCGCGACCCATTTCACATGTATCGTCCAAGATCTATCTCTGGTGCGGCTGCCCCACAGCCTCCATCATTACATCTGCAAGATCTCCTCGTAGTTCCTTCATCTCTCTTGATCCTCCACTCTCATCTTCCGAACCCACTCTTTAAACAACATAGGTGAGCCTCTTTCACGCCACCAATAATTTCTGATTGATGAGCTCCACGGGTTTGCACCCATAATTCTCTGTCTTGAAAAAGAGCCATCGTACCTGAGATTAACTTCGTGACCGTACCTCGTAAACCATATGGAGAATCTATCAATCAACCTATCACTTTGACACAGGGAATACCCTTCTTGGTATGTCTTCCTCATAACCAGCTGACATTCCTTCCATTCAAGTATTTCGAGACCAACATGTACGATAGAACGAAAGAAGGGATAACTGTCCAACAGGAGTGTTCCTCTTAAAAATCGTTGTGACTAAAACCCATCTGAGTGTCGGAGAAGGAATAGGTGTGATAACATCTGAAGTGGTTTCTAGAATGGGCTCAACATCTGTTTTGCCCACAAGCTTGAGAGAAATATACACGGTTCTTTTTTGAACAATACAATGACCCATCTGGTCATTCTTCTCCCCATGTGCTTCAAAATTGACAAGTGTTGTCGTACAATACTCTTCTAATGAGGCGAAGTTACAATAGTGATGAATAACTTATCTCAAATATATATGATTTTAAGAAATTCTCTGACATTCACTATACTTTAAAAGGACTTCTGTGATTTTCTTAGTTGTAAGATGTTATTCAAATTAATGTATAAAGTATTTTATGGAAAAATTATTTTTCCAAATACTTTAAAAGCGTAGTGAAAAATTTCTTTTCTTCTCTGTGTTAATTAAAAACTATAATTAAAATTTAGTTTAAAGGGATTTGCGTTTTTTTTTCTTTTTCTAACGAAAAAACTTCGCAAAATTAAATATATATTATTATTTTTATCTTTTTAGCATAGCCCAAATTTTGTTAGAAATGTACATCTTCTGTGCTGAATTTAATTAAAAATTCTTGACAGGTTCCGAAGATTAATGTCATGGACAATAAATATTCCTTCAGTATTCTTGGAGAAATGAGTTTTGGTACAGAAATTTGCAACAAAAATCCATTTTATAGATAAAGGGGGAAAAAACTCAAATCTAATTGGAATCTTATGCATTTCGAAAGAAAAAGAGTAAACTTTCATTGAAAGCTAATGGTTATTTATCTTGAAGTATAGTTCTATTTCTATGAGAAAAAATAAATAAAAAATATCAAATAAAATAGTCAAACTGTTACTTTTTTTTCGGCGAGTTCTGTTAGAATACTTTAATATCGATTTCTAATAAAATAGTTAAATGTCTCCAGTTCCGCATATTGTTTTAATGGTATGATAAAATTAGAGCCAGAACGAATAACACAGCAATGAAGTAAGATCATATTTCATGAACTAAACATTTTATTTGAATCTAAATAAGTTAGTCAATAATTTAAGGTATCCGACTACTTTCGGAACTATGATTTTAAAAGAGCGCATAAATGTATAATTTTCATGATATTTAGTGTCACTTAGATTAGAATGCATGTATAAAATTGTTTTAAGGACATTATGACAAAAAACATTATTTAAATACAATATTTTGGCAAAAAATTAACTTATAGAATAACCTTTTTTCCAAATGTTCTCCTTTTGTAAATAATGCTTCAATTGTATTAATATTTTGCCTGTATATAGCTCAGACCTCTGTACAGAGACTCAACTATGATTTTTGAAAAATTCAAATTATTTTCAGAGTTACAACTGTTTGAAATAATTATCGGCGTATTTTCGTAAAATTTCTTGCTTCTGTTTTCGTAAAACATGGATAAACCGACTTCCGAGTTATGCATTTCAAAAATTCTAGTTGAGCCTCTGTACAGATGTCTGATCTGAATACAGGCAAAATATTAATACAATAGAAGCATTTTTTACAAAAGGAGAACATTTGGAAAATAGGTTATTCTAAGTTCATTTTTGGCCAAAATATTGTATTTAAATAATGTTTTTTGTCATAATGTCCTTAAAACAATTTTATGCATGTATTCTAATCTAAGTGACACTAAATATCATAAATATTATCCATTTACACGCTTTTCCAAAATCACGGTTCCGAACGCGTATTTGGATACCTTAAGAAAAGGTTTTCAAACAGCACTTCTTATTTGTAATTCATTAAGAGGACTCAGTACCCTAAAAATGACCGAACTGTCGTTTGTTTTTATTTTTTTATTAGTTAATCTTCTTTGAGTTATTTTCTTTCAATTGATACATCACTTTTGCATGTAGGACAGTTAGAAGTTGGATAAAATTTCATTTAATAAATTAGAAAATTTGAACACACCCTCTTTATTAGAAAAAAAAGCTAAAAAAAGTGTTTTGATAAAAAATGTATTTTAAAAAAGAAATAATAACTGTAAAAAAAGAAGGTGCAATACATAAAGTAGAATGTTACCGAGGCTTTACAGTAATGTAATGGTTTTCCTTTATGAAATGTGCGCATTTAAAATTTTTGAATTCAAGCATTTTATATTTAATACTTTCATAATTTCAGTTCTTATTCCTCATATGTTTTTAATACAAACATAACACTTCAATATTATGACAAGATAAAAACTAAAATCTCTGTCATGACACATACAAATTTTTTTAACATTTTTCTTAAATTTTCCTGTGCATTTAATACTCTTTAAAAATTGATCATTTATAAAAAAAAAAAATATATAAGCTCAAATAACATGAAAATGCAATTATTTTGAAGAAAAATATATAGCTAATATCCTAAAGTCGCGTTTTACGTTTAATTAAGTTTTTAATTCTATTTTTTTTTTTTTTTTTTTAGAATTATAAACTTTAAAATGTGGTTTTTTCGATACATTAGTGCATCCAAAATGCCCCTCCATCCACAATTATTTACAAAGCATTTCCATTTTTTCCTGTGTGCTATACATAAAGCATTTAACAAAATTAGGGATCCATTTTACTGTAAACGTAATTCTTTTTTTTAATTAAAAGCTAGGAGATATTGGCACTTTCGCATTGAATTTTAGCAGGCATATTTACGCATTCCTTTTTTTTCTCCGCAACTAATTAAGTTATTATAAAATTGATCCCTAAAGTTGCTTAGAACATCCTTAAGAATACTACAAAAAATTCATGCCAAAAGATTAATAATTACAGAAGGAGTAAAATTTTAAAACTTCCCCAATTTTCTTCAAAAAATTTACATTTTTAAAATTGTATGAATAATATGTGAAAAATTTCGTCTCGTATCATTTTCTTCAATAGAAACATTAAATGAATTGCTAAAATATAATTTTCAAATACATAAATAAAAAATTGTTCAACGGGTTCTGGGTTATCTTAACGACATAAGACATAATCTAACATAAATAACTATTTGAACAAACTAATGCATCTTGGTTATACATCCAAGTAATGAATACTTCTGAGTGAAAATAAATTACCATACTGTCGAAGAGCTCACATAAAATAGGAGCAATTTGAGTAGCAAAGTTAGTAGAGTACTCCTTTTTCTCTTCTTAAATATCATTAACCTAGTTTATGAAATAGCTTTATCTTATTAGAGGGCTATTAATTTTCGCCATAGCTCTAAGGGCATTTTTGCGGTAACGTAATAGTTTCTTTTAAGAATGTTATTAAGATATTATTGAGAGATGGTGTAATTTTCGACGATAGCTAGTAATTTATTTTCTATAATAAACCAGTATTTTTCACGTTTTTAGTAAAATAGAATGAGCGGTTTAAATATGAAAATGCTTAGATGAACTCTGAACAGTAAAAGCAATATTGTTCAACACAGGGGTCGCCAACCTATGACACGCGTACCTATGGTACCATTTTCAATGGCACTCTGCATTACTTCACATTTGTCAAGTTTTGAGTGAATAGAAGTTGATAAATTTATAACGGATCTTATTCGACAAGCATCTTCCGAATTATCAACGTTTAAGGAATAAAAAAAAAAAGAAAAATCTGGAAAATAACTCTAAGATAAATATTTTGTAAATATTAAATGTCACTGCTATAAAAATTTAATTATTCGAAAGAAAATTTCATGTACTCTGCTTTCTGCTTTGATTCTACGTACTTTAGTAAAAAAATATTTCCTCAAATGAAAAAATATTTCGAGTCCGCGAAGAAATTGTTTAACAACTGAATGCTCAGAATCGTGTCCAAGTGAAAGTCACAAATTATATACTGGATATTGCGATATAAAAGCACAGCCATGCAAACACTAGTTCACATTAAAAAAGTTTTATTTATCTTTTTATTTAACTAATAAAGAAAAATATTTCTATTTTATGCTGTCTGTTTTGTTTATTTTTATTTTTTTTTTTTAAATTTTAGTATAAATATGTTTATAAAAATACAAAATATGTGTACAATTTCAACTTGTATATTTGTGTTGAAGAAATAGTTATATTTTTTATGCTGTTTATTTTTATGGTAAGAAATATATATAAATGATGCAATATTAACGTATAAGAAGTAATATAAAAAACAAAAAATTAAGTCAATTCCTACTTAGATCAAAGAAAAATTTTATTTTAGCTACTTTTTTTTAAATAGTTAGAATTGATATAACTATGTATATACATAGGACAGAATCACAAGATTAAGTGGTAATTCATTTTCAATAATTATCATTGAAATATCGTATTGTAATCCAAAAAAATCGTGTATATAAAACTTCAGTTCAACTGAATGCTTTAAAACAAGAGAAAAAACCTTTTCAAGTTGTGACACAAATCGCCAAAAGGGTCGCTAGATTGCCAAAAATGATGTCAACGAGGCTGTATTTGCAATTCTTTAAATAATTAGATTTAATCAATTTTTATTAATTATAATTAAATTATTTTATTGTCATCCAAAATAATCATGTATATGAAATTTCAGCTCAATTGAGAGCTTTAAAATGCATTTTATTAACAACTGAAAATTCCACCAAGATAAATAAATAAATATATAGAGAGTGTGAGTTAATAGTAGGAATTGAATAAAACTGTAAATATCTAAATTAAAGCCCTCTATTCATTAATTTTTTATTTATTATCACGAGAATGGAATTGTTTCAAAAATATCCTACTGTGGGACACGCTGAATCATATTGATAAATTGGTTTGGCACGCCATGGTCTAACATCATATCCCTTACGAACAAAAAATGAATTTCGCGAGGAAGTTGAAATATTCACGAAATATTTGTTGAAATATTTATTTTTGATTTATTCTTATAATGTGGTCATTTTTAGTAATGTTTTGTCCTTCAGTTTAAAGGTTCATTTTCCAACATGGCGTGCAGGGTATTATGGAATACCTAGTATTCCATAATACCAGGTATTAGTCGAGAAAGATTATATTTGTGGATTTTGTAAAAAGACTCGAAACAGAAATGACTTTCACATAATCTTTAAAAAGTGGCTTTTATAATTAAAAGTAACAGTTTTTTGAAGTTTTAATTAGTTTTCCAATGGTCTAACCTGGGACTATTCCATAATACCCACAATTTATCATTTTCCTTCAAAGCAATTTTTTAATAACAAAAAAAAATAAACATTATGTTTTTGATAAGTGATAATTACTTAGAAAGAGATTATAGTATATATTCATAATGATTTTGGAGATTTTTGTCAAAAACCTGTAAAGTTATTTTTAAAAATGTATAAGTGGTATTCCGTGATACCCGACTCTCATCTACATATAAGCAGACTACAAATTACGCTTACTTTTTATTTTAAGTAAATATTTAGAGCAATGTTTATAAATAACAAAATATAGTCAAACCTCCATATAACGAGTCTCTATATTGCTAATTTTTCTTTATAGCGAACTTTTTTCTGGAACCTTGAACATTTCTCGATTTTCTTCGTAAAATAACCTCCCAATAGTGAAGTGCATTTTCTATATAATGAACTTTTTCTCTTGTGATTCAATTTGTTTTCTCCTTATTTTTGAAGGATTTCTGGACATTTCCGGTTATTCTCTCTTTTAGCACATATTATGGTGGTCATAAGTTTTTAACTAGTTTTATTGGGTGCCTAACTCACCGAGAGCAATAGAATTATGGTAATTTCATCCAAGAAGTGCAACCTTTAACCTCCATTGTCTAGTTCACTGGAAACATCTTCGATATCCCCTTTCACCTTCAGTAAAGTCTCATGTCCTCGAACTAGCCTCCGTTCATTTGTAGTATTGATCAGTCGTAAGAGTAACTGCGTTTCTTGTAGCTCGAAAATGTCAAAACATAAGTGCTTGAGCATCAAAGCCAAAAAAATTGTAGTTTTTCTTTTTTTGAATAGGTAAAATATATAAAATAAATATATATTAATTTGAAAAAAGGTGTGAATATATAACTACTTTTTTTAATAGATATCGTTTATTAATTTAAAATTTGGTTTATGTGGTTTATTAAGAAAATTGAAAAATGAACCTCTATATAACGAATTTTCCATATAACGAACTTTTTTTCGGGATTTAGCGACTTCATTGTATAGAGGTCTTACTGTAATTTTAAATTTTGGTTGATTTGATATGCATTTATATAAGCATTACGTATTCACAACCAGTCGGTTCTGTAAAAATATATCATTGAAATATCTGCATGCTATCAAAAATTCAGTTTCAAAATTCTGTAATTAGCATTAGAGCCAACTGTAAAGATAGCGAAATAATGATAACTGGATATTAACAGAGTAAATTAATTAGAAATATGTAAATGTGCTGAGTATTGTTATCCATTTATCATGAAATGAGACTGTGATCTGCTTACCAAATACCTCATCTGTCAAATGGTTTTAAAAATGTACAAGGTACAATTACTACGAATAATTGACAATGCGAGAGGTTGTTAATAAATGAAATTATATACTTATGAAAGCATTCAAGTAATGCGAAAATTTGCAAATTTCAATACGGAATGAAATAATAAATACCATTCCGAAAGTCATTTTAATTTTAGTTAAGTATTAATGGAGACTTTTAAAAATTGTAAATTTTCATTAAATGTGTTATGATTATTTTAAATTATATTATTACTGCATAGTTTTGCAAATGAGCGAATAGTTTGTTTTTTTCTAAGAAAAATTACTTAAAATTCAAAACTCGTATAAAAGCTGAATTGAGAAAAAAAATTTCTTGTGGTTTTCTACCATGTATAAACATGTGGGCGAAAATGTTGCCAAGCGGGCAAAATGAATGCAATATTTTTCAATCAAATTGCTGTAAATTAAGATGCTTACGACTACAGTTATGTAATTGATACTCCTATATGAAGATAACGCATTTTTTATTCATTTGTTACCTTATACGTTATATGTGCCAGTCAACTTTTATGCGCCATTTTTTTGTATGGATCAGAGAAAAAGAGGAATTCTTATACGGCAAGGGGTCGTTGTTATATGTTCTATTCCCTACAAAAAATACTCGACACATGATGAACATATGCATTCAAACGTTCCTTTGAGGGATGGTTAATTTTCAGAACTATTCCAGGAAAAAAGTATTCTGACACTAACATTGAATAATTTATGTGACTATCTTTTTCTTTTTGAAAAAAAATTCTCAAAAAGTTATGAGATTAAAATTGCTGGACCATGGCCATTGAAATATGAAAATGAAAAAAACTAGTTTTTTAAACTACATTTTTTTATATTAGTGAATCCGCATATATGTCGTTTAATTTACTTATTTTTTAAAAAAAATCATTCCAAAAAATTTCGGTTTAAACACGAAAATATAGTGTATTCATTAAGAATAATCTCCTATTACTTATTAAACATTTGTGGCTTTCTTTTGTAATGAAAAAAATTATGTTATCCCTTTATTTATGTTTTCCTCGATATTTTTCATTAATCAGTAAATTTTTCTTACAAACTAAATAAAAAAATGTGCTCGACAAAACATGTGTAACTTCACAAGCAAAAAGGATTTTTTCTAAAACACAAAAAAATATTTGGTCTTGAATGGAACATTTTACCCTTACTAAATGATGAAGAAGAAATCAATTCTAACCTTCTTAAATGAGTCAGATAGGACTAATTTTTTCTAATTGAGGACTAAACATTCTACAAATATTAATCCCTTAACTTAGTGCTTCTCAAACTTTGCATATTAGCGACCCAAGATTCATTCATAATTTTAATACCCCCTCCATACAATAACAATGTATTGAATTCAATAATACTATACTTTGACCCTAAGGCTACAACGCAACTTCAAACTCTTAAGTGCCTCCGACTTATATAAACGTCTCACTAACAAAACGATAAGTGTCCCGGACGTATATATGCGTCTTTAAAAAGCACAAATTTTCTGTGCAGTGCTATCCATAAAAATATTCCGAAGGCTTTTGAATGCAATAACAGGCCCTTGACAGTGTTTCTGAAAGATTTACTTATTTCATAGGATTTTTGCTTATTTATTCCTTTTCTCCTTCCTCCCCTTTACATCATATACGCGCACCTATATGGAGAACGGTGGCATTGGGGAGCGATTTGCCTAACTTTTAACCGGCGTTTAAAGGAACAATTAAAAACCGTACAAATTATCAAGATAAGTATTAACTTTGAAATATCATTTTTATATGAAAAGCCCATGGGATCACTAGTAATTTTTAAACTTTCTCTCAACTTAATATTGTTAAATTAATTATTAAATATATTGCGCAGAACTGATACATTTATACCAGTGTACATGCATATTTTATCTTTTATTACGTCACAATGTATTTTGTTTGTTTGCTTTTCATTAATTAATAATTTTCTTAAAAAATATTTTGACTTCAACTTTGCAAAATACTCGTGCCCCCCACCAAGAGTTATCACACCCCCTAGGGGGCAACAGTTTGAGAAAAGCTGCCTTAATTCGTTTTCCAGTACACCATTCAGGTTAGCGAAAGCGGGCTACAGCCGGTTTGCCCGTACTCTGTACGGGCACTGATATTTTCTTTTCCTATCTTTGATTCGCATATATTTCAAATTTTTATAGTGAGATTATTAGTGCTAGTGTTTTTAACATATGCAGTTTGACCATGGTACTGAATGGTGCATGGTACTGGTCCTGGATTTTCTTTGTGGTGAAAGCAGGAATTTAGATTCTTGAAAATATACGATAAAGAACAGGTATTGGCAAGAAAATAAGTAATTTGTTACTTGAGAAGAAATGAAAATGGTAAGATAATCATAAAAAGTCAATATTATTCCAGTCTCCCTTATTATTACACCATACTTCAAATTGTGTATGCATATATATACTATGCATACACATATAAAATCCTCAACTATATGGGGAAAAAAATACGAACATGATTTTTTTTTCTAATTCTAAGAGAAATTATTTTAAGATATATGAAACATTATTCATAACATATAGATGTAGTTACAAAAAAAGCAAACATTTAGGTGGTTTTGTGTTCCACAATTACAAAACAAATAATATAAAAAAAAATTTTAATCAATCCCTACTCAAGTCAAGAAACAAAAAATTTATTTTTGTTACTTTTTATTAAATAGTTACAATTAATATAAATATGTATATACATATGACAGAATCACAATATTAAGTGCCAAATAGACAGCGATTTTCCTTGCAATTTTCCGTTTTTCTATCTATATATGGTGTTGGACTATTATTTTTGTTTATTTTACAATTTATTCATCAATTCAATTAATTATTCTACTAAATTAGTATAGTAAAAAAGAAATCACATTCTCAGAAATAAGGCCATCCCAGGTGGGATTCAGACCCACGACCTTTGGATTAGAAGTCCATTGCGCTACAGGAAGACAACGAATTACTCCCTTTTCTATATATACTGTTAGACTACTATTTTTGTTCGTAATTATTTATTCATCTTTTAATTTAATTAATGAATTAATATTTGAAGAAGCTGTATGAATATCAAGTATCATCCAATCTTAAGTTTAAAAAATGTATTTGAATTTGAATGGATGAATAGAAAGTATTTTATTAACGACTGAAAATTTGAACAAGGTATATATATATATATATACATTCGGAGAGAGTGAACTAATGGTAGTAATTGGATGAATAAAAAATAGTGTGAAACTTTGAAATTGGAATTTTAAATAAATTCCTCCATTTTTGCGTTCTGGTAATAACTATGCTTAGTTATTTGCAAGAACAAAATGTGCCTTTTTGGAACAAAACCAATGACCGATTAAGCGTATTATTCAATAGTTTATTATTCCTCTTAACCGGAATTCTCCAGTAGCAGATGTACTACTTTTCAATCCATAAACTGCATGGAATAAAGTGCCAATCTTTGTTTTAGGGAAACAAAACACCAGCTAAGAACTGTTCTTGTATTCCTTCTTCCTACTGCATTTTCCGTTCGAACTCATACACACATATGACTGAAATTGGAGATGTCTTACTCATTCACAGCAAAGCGATCAGAAAATTGATCGTGGAACCAGAAAGAAATATGAAACTCGCTCTCTTGGTCGAAAAGATTCCTTCGTCCAACGCTCCGGCCAGCGGGTAGGACGAAGAAGAGAGAAATCGATGGAAAATGGCAGCTGGTCACAGAACCAGATGGCCCTCAAGGAATATTCGCGAGTGCATGGTTATTATTCAATTTTGTAGATGGAAATGAAATCCCCACTTTTATTTTCCTTGCTCTTCTACTTTACGTTATATTCTGAAGAGATAAAAAAAGTAGATCTAAAGCTCGATTCTTCTTTAAAGTTTGGCAGCGTTTTCGTATTCCACTTAATATTCGAAGTCTTATCTCTGGAAGAAAAACTTATGAATCGAAGCTCCTTCTTTTTTTGTTCCAAGAATTTTTTTTAGGAAACAATTGCTGGTTTTTTTTTCTGGAAGATGAATATAAAACACTGTTTTTACTTTAACAGTAAAGGGTATTTTGTTGATTACTTGAAAAACAAGTTTAATATAAGCGTTCTTCAGATCTCACATATTCCGTTTTCGTCTGAAAAGGAACTATAAATTGCAACAATGGATTCTCTTCAGATTTGCTATTCATGAAGCAGAAAATAGCTGTAAACTAAGTAATACAATAGAAGTTTATAGTGTTATAGTGCTATAAAAGAAATAATTTTTCTTTTACTTATGAATTAATTACTCGTGAAAAATGAAATTTTTACTTTTGAGTTACTTACTATGAATTACTTACTAACAATTACTTACTATGAATTACTTACTGTGAATTACTTACTATGAATTACTTACTATGAGTTATTTACTAAGAATTACTTACTTTTGTATTACATACTGTGAGGTATTTACTTGTGAATTACTTACTATGAATTACTTACTATGAATTACTTACTTATTAATTACTTATTCACGAATCATTTACTTATATAAAACTTATGAATCGAAGTTCCTTCTTTCTGGTTCTCAGAAATTTTTCAGGAAAAAAATGGTGGTTTTTCTAGAAGATGAATATAAAACACTGCTTTTACTTTAACATTAAACGTATTATGTTGATTACTTGAAAAGAAAGCTTAAAATATAAGAATCCTTCATATCTGACTTACTCCTTTTTCGTCTGTTGAAAAAGGTATAAATTGCAACAATTAATTCTCCTCAGATTTGCTACTCAGAAAGTCAAAAAAGAGCCATAAATTTACACAATGCAAATTTACAGTCTTAGCGTTATAAGTCAAATCATTTTACTTTAAAATTGCTTATGAAAAATAGTAATTACTTACTTATGAATCATGAAAAACATATGAATCGAAGTTGCTACTTTTTTCATCCATGATTTTTTTTTCGAAAAATGCTTACTTTTTTTTAGAAGATGAATATAAAACACTGTTTTTGCTTTAACAGTAATGGTTAATCTGTAGATTATTTGAAAATAAAGTTTAATATAAGCGTTCTATAGATCTCATGTACTTCAATCTGAAAGAAAAATCTGAATTGCAACAATGGGGTATTTTTTCAGATTTTCTACTAATGAAGTAGCAAAATAGCTATAAAAAAGTAACATAACATAAATCTACAGTTTTAGTGTTATAAATCAAATCATTTTCTATTTATGAATTACTAATAAAAATGAAAATTTTACTTATGAAATACTAATTAGGAATTACTTATTTATTATTACTTACTTCTGAATTGCTTCTTTATGAATCATTTACTTATGAAAACTTATGAATCGAAATTCTTCCTCTTTTGGTTCCATGGATTTTTTTGCGATAAATATCTGCTTTCTTAGAAGAAGAATATTAAACATTTCTTTTACTTTAACAGTAAACGTTATTTTGTTGATTACTTGTGAAAAGCAAGCTTAATATGAGTTCTTCAGATCTAACTTGCTCGTTTTTCGTCTGCAGAAAAAAGTATAAATTGCAATAACAGACTTTTTTCAAATTTGCTACTCAGAAAGTAGAATAATAGACATAAATTAAGTAACGCAATACAAATTTTCTAGTTTTAGGGTTATAAGTCAAATCATTTTACTAATTATGACTTATATTATTGATTTTGAATCACATATCTAATGAATATTTTGATCATTTTAATTCATATACAAAAGGGAAGATTTCCTATCATTTTACTTCAAAAAATATTTACTCTCCCACCATGGATTTCATGCATTTACGACACTGAAAAGTAAAAATAAAAGAACTTTTTATTTCACATAATGAAAATGGAAATCATTAAGTTTATATTTTTACTAATAAAGCAGTCGAAAAGTTTTTTGCACTGAACTTCTTTTCTTTCTTTCTTCGTATTCATACGACAAAACATAATATTGTATCTCTAATTTTAAAATTGTTTCTAAACTCTTATTTTCATTGGATAATTTTTTACATTCAATCCACATGTTCCTTCAACATCATTGATTATAATTCTTGAAGATTATTCGACATAAGGCTTTTGTCCTATTTGCACATTTTCTTTAACTTGTTTTTCTTCTTCAAAAGTTTATTTTTTCTTTTGTATTGTTGCGACATTCGTCCTTTTAAATATATTCCGTTAAAACGGCAGCATCTAATGTAATGAAGTGTAAATCAACTCTTAAGTTTCGAAATATGGGCTCAACGTGTATTAATTTGAGAATGACAGACGCCAAAGTCATTCACACAATGTGGTAAAACATGTTTCCACATAGTCTCATTACTTTTACATCCTTCCCCGTATCATGCCCAAATTTTCAATAGCGTTTATGATATTTTATTGTACATTTTTTTTATCTTTATTGAAATTTTGAACAAAGATGGAGTAGTTTTGTCAGATCTCCTACTGACTACTACACACTTTTAAGTGTCATCATTTCGACTGCCTACATAGAAATCATGACACATAAAATTTGCTAAAAAAATTATTCATTGATTTCCTATATTTTTTATTTGATAATCTGCAACAATTCATACGTATATCGATTACTTCTATAGACAATTATAATATGAAAAGAAACTTCATTGTGTAATATTTTTGGATTTTTATCGATTTAAAACAGTTTTTTTTATATAGAAAGAATCTAATTAGAGATTTCCATCAATATTTCTGGTGGAGAATTACATGCATGCATGCGTGTGTGTGTGCGCGTGCATGTGTGCGCGTGTGCATGTGCGCCTGTGCGTGTGATTTTCCGAGTTAATATGTCTTTTTATATAATAAATATATATATATATATATATATATATATATATA
>BMAV01011947.1:53238-69201 GCA_019973955.1 Trichonephila inaurata madagascariensis | reverse complement strand
TAAAAGTAGCTAAAAAAAATTATTCCTTGATTTCCTAAATTTTTTTATTTGATAATCTGCAACAATTCATACATATATTAATTACTTCTATAGACAATTATCTAATAATATGAAAAGAAACTTCATTGTGTAACATTTTTTTAATTTTTATCGATTTAAAACATTTTTTTCTTATATAGAAAGAATCTAGTTAGAGAGAGAGAGAGAGAGAGATTTTAATCAATATTTCTGGTGGAGAATTACATGCATACATGCATGCGTGTGTGTGCATGTGTGCGCGTGTGCCTGTGCGTGTAATTTTCCGAGTTAATATATGTATTTTTATATAATAAATATATATATATATGTATATATATAGATTTTTTTTTTTTACTTATCGGTAATTTTCTTTCAGCTTTGAGCATTCAAAGTATAGATGCCTCTGAAAAAATGCCAGTTGTAGAAGATTCCGAATTAAGTCTGGCATGTATAACCCAAGGATCTAGTGCCATGCAAGTGCGATGGTTCAAAGATGGAGCAGCTATCAACGTTCAGACGTCCTATCGTTCTATGTGGACGACTCTAGTACCTAAAAATTCCAAGGACCAGTACACAGCTATTCTTGGATTTGAAAAAGCTCATGTGCTAGATTCGGGTAAGATACTTTTTACCTATAGTATTTTCATTTCTTAATGTAAACTCAATACTATTTTAGTAATACTGTCTAGATAAAGTACCAAAATCAAATGGATTAACAATTCAATAAAGATATAGATAGATATGGTCCATAAATTATTGGAAAATTATCGAAAATTCTTAGAAACAAGCTTCAACTGCCGACTACTTTTGATTCGACAGATTTGCTTTTCTTTTTTAAATTAGAATTAATTTTCTATAATTTTATTATGTTTTAAGAAATGTGTTGTAAGCAGTTTGGGTAGAAATATAATTAAATTTATCTTCTAAATATGAAACTTGTGCAGGAATTCTAAAGTTTGGGTGAGTGAGTTTGGTGTTTTATGGCGAAAGATTCAGTTTTAGCTATACTGCGCCAAACATTCATAGGTCTGTGGTCTAGACGGAAAAAGAAGAAAAGGAGAAATTCGATGACAAGATGGAGGGTCGAAAGTAGAGAAGGATCACTGGGGTACCCCGGTGTCGTGACACCCGTGTTTACCAAAGATAGTAAGCCCCTTAAGAAAAGGGAAAGATCACTAGAGGGTAACTCGGGATTGTGATACCCGTTCCCACCTAAAGAAGGTGAGCCCCCTGAAGGGTCTAAAGTTTGATGAACATTGCTTAAAATTTAAAATAATTTGAATTTTTTACACTTACACACACGCACTCCCATGAACGCACCCATGGAGCTTGAACAAACACACACATATATGTGTGTGTGTGTGTGTGTGTGTGTGTGCAGGTATATTTACCTTTCTATATGCATATAATTGAGAATAAAAGAGTAAAAACATCACAGATCCGAGAAAACTTTAAAAAAAGAATATTGCGAATTTAGCTCCGGTATCTTAAGATAATATTCAAGTCTTTTTACTGATTTCGGATATAAAAAGTGAAGCTCAGGCATGATGTTTTGTAAAAGACATGTGTTGTAATTTCATAAAATCCATACTACCAGAAACAAACTACATAAAAAGAGCACGATAAAGCGTCATCAATTTTTTAACCCATTGTTACTCTTGGGTGTAAAAGTACTTTAGGATAATAACTTCGGTAACGATTCTGAGGCTATTTACCACAGAATGAATAAGTGATTCCCTATCCTTTGTTTTTTCTATTTTTCCCCTAGTACATAACATTAAGCTTCTTTTGAAAAGAGCTTTTGCGTGATGCAATCTCGTCTCACATATTTTTCTTGAAAAAGAGTGAGTTTTGAGGTTGTTTCTTTTCATAGCATTCTGTGTAAGAAACATTACGGAGTAATTGAAGAGTGTTGTGTTATTACTGGAGTGATAAATTACTTTAGAATTAATGAAAGAGAATATATGTTTTTATTTGAAGATCTTGAAGAAAAGTTCAGTGGTTCGGAAATGTAAATTAATTTAACTTTCAAAAAACATCAATTGTTTAGTTTTTCATGTGGGATTAGTCATATTTTTAGTTGTTTAGTTTCAATGGTTTGTTGATTTAAATAATTGGATATGCTAATAGGACTTAACTGTATAGCGCAAAGAAGCAATTTTTAAACTTTGGATCACCACGGACCCCTTTATGTATCAGCCTGACATAGTGGATCCCCAAAATTTTGAGCACCCTTCCTTGATTTTTAACACATGGCTGAGTAATCTAAAGCAAGGGTGTCCATCCCGCGGCCCGGGGGCCGCATGTGGCCCACCTTGAATAATTTTGAGGCCCGCGAGATTCTTTACAACTTTACAAAATTCGACTATTGTGTACAATATTTTTTTTAAAGATATATAAATATTTTTTTTGTAAAAAAGAAATTCCATAACTGTTTTTATTTTATCACGTTGCTTCTGTTCCTGCGAATCTCTTTTTTTTATCTAAATTGAAATTTATCAAACATAAATCCTGTTCAAACTTAACGCACGTAAATCTACTACATCAATTACGATACGCAAATACACATGCCTAGAAATAGACTTGCAAAAACTGAGTGAAAGAGTTGAGAAACAGATATCTCACTAATTAAATAAATTAAACATTATTTGATCATTGCATTATTATTATTATTTTACCTATGTCTGTATACATGAAAAACAATGAAAACAATAATAATATATCAGTCTGTTCTAAATTTCCACACCAACAAATGTTTGTAATGGATCCAAATCTAATATAAAGATATATACTTTTATATGCGGCCCTCGGGATTGTAAAGTTCTTCCGAAGTGGCCTGCGAGGTCATTTGGGTTGGCCACCCCTGATCTAAAGGTTCCTCAATAATCTCAAGATTTTCTCTGCTATTATAACACTTCTTTTCTCCTTTATAGAAACAGTAAATATCTAACCTATATATCTACTATCTATACTAAAAGTATTACGTTGTAGTAATGGCTATGGTGTTTGCAAACAACAGTAAGTAGTTTTTTCATTGGGAAAATTTAGTAATCTTGTCTAGGATGGCACGTCTTTCAGTTTTTCCACGAAGTCTTCCAGAATCTTTAAATGAGGTAAATCTTAACATTAAATAAGAGACGTTCGCGGACCCCTTAGAAAAGAGTTGTGAACCCCCAGGGGTCCACGGACCATAGTTTAAAAATCTCTTGAATAAAAAAAATTCTGAATTTATTTTAGAAAAACACAGTGTTTATGAGAAATTTAAATTGTTGGATTTAATGAAGCAATAAAGAACTAATACACAGCAAGCAGAAATTCCATATTAATAATAAAATGTTTTGAACTCACTATTTTCTTAGATAAATACCAGAAAATAATTTTTAAAACAACACGTTTTATAGGAATTTAAAATGGTGTAAATGATACCACTCATTCATCTTAGTTGTGTGTCTCTCTTATACAGAAAACCCCAGTTATATATATATCCATAATCCACAAAATATCGTGTCTCTTGCATTAATTATGAGTTAATATGTTGAAAATGGCACATCCCAATGTACTTTCATAACTAAAATTATTATGGGTAAATATTCAACATTTATTTAAGATAAAAAAATAAATGTTTTATGAGTTTGGAAAACACATAAAATTACTACTGATGTGAAATGCGATATAACTTAAGAACTTTACTAAAAATAATGGTCTGCTTATAAAGAAAATATATGTAAGCACAAAACTTTCTTTCAGATTAGATATTTTATATTTGCTTCATATTTAAAAAGATAATTTTTTCTTGTGCCATTTTATTTGATGAATGAAAAGATGGGGTTCCCTTTTTTGCATGTTATTATGCATAAATCATGGTTTTTAATTCAAAATATGAATGGGGAATCTAAAAATATTTTATGAGTATGCAAAATAGAAATTTTATGGTACATTTTGATATTTTTCAGGATATTTTTTTTTCTTTTTCTGCTTAAAAGCTGAATGAATGGGGAAGAAGTAATGTGGTCTTAAAGGAATATCATTATTTGCAAAGATGGAAGACTATACATTTTTTTTTTTTTTTAGAAAAAAGGATTATAAACATCATATTTTGCAAATCTTAATATTTTTGTTTTGTATTCAGGCGAATATATTAATGGCGAACATTCTAAGATAAACAACTTAAATGTATATTGTAACATAGTGTGTAAATAGTAAAATAGTTTATCATTTAATTGAGGCTAAATGGTATTTACATTGAATTTCATAGTTCTCTTTAAGCTAAAATTAGTTTATGTTATTAAAAGCATATGTTTTTATAACACAATTAAAAAATCGGTACATTAGAACAATTTACTTTTCAGATGTTTTGATGAAATCGTTCTTTCTTCAAATATGTTTTTAATAATTGCATCAATAAAAATGACTCATGACAGTAAATTTTACATTTATAAACACAAATGCATCCAAAAATTATTATTATTTTTTTTTAGTATTGATTTTGTTAAATTTTCAAAAATATGACTGTTAGTAATTAAGTTTTTATTAAAAAAATAAGCAAACAAGCAAAGTTATTGTGCCATTTTCTGGTAGCTCCAAAATATTTTTAAAGTTAGAGGGGGAAGGGCCTCCAGCTCAGCACTAGAACTACATAACAGACTTCAAAAAGCAAGGCATAATCTATATATTTTGTTCAGGAGTAAGATTGTTTCACTGTATAACGCCCAGTGAGTTGTTTAGTTTTTAAACGAAATTGTGGGTACTTAAGTATTATCGGAATCTATTATCGACATTATATGAAATAAAGCACATAGTTACAATTCAACGCATACGACACATATGAAATCGGGGTTGCCAACTTGGCGAGTTATTAATATAGTTGGTGATCGTTGCGTTAATACGTAAGTACCAAATTGTGTGATAGTTGGAACAAATGAATAAGAATACTTTCTTTAATATTTAATGTTATTCTCAGATGTACATCTACAATAAGAAATTCAGATGATTCTCTATAATACATTCTAAATCTACCTTATGATTGTTTGTTATTAAACGAAAACATATATTAACAAATAAATATGACTTTTTTTGGTTGATAAATAATTGAACTATATCTGTTGAAAATATAAAGAAAAGAAAAATACTTTGAGATTATTGTAGATATGTTAGCAAAATTACAATTATCTTTGAATTACATGCTATATTTACCCGGGAGCTCTGTCAGGCTCACGAAATCTTTAATTCTGAGAAAACTTTTTATTTGTCACCAATGACTATGTCAGTATCCTTCTATATGAACAGGCTTCATGGGAACTAAAATGTATTGTCTTATATATCCCTCTTTTTTTCGGGGGGCATGGCAAAAGTTTTTTACAATCTTAAGGTACTTGGGGTGACTGAGTTCCCCATGCGACCACTTTTGTTCCAAAATATTTTCAATGAAGAGGCTACATTTTCATCCGTGTACGACTTATTAGTTTTGATTGTAATGCTGTATGACTCATTAGGGTTTATAAATTTAAATGAACAAAATATAATTAGAAATGGACATCTGCAATATCTACTGAATAAGTTGAAACTAATCAACATGATGAAATAATGGATAAAGAAACAAGCAAGAAAAAGTTCACCATGATATTTGTCGATATTTAAATGACAATAAAACTACAATAACTTGAACAAATTATGACAGTTTGCCTGCAAATATCATTCCTGTAATGTTAGCGAAACGTGTCTGTGATTTGTGTCCTTTAATATAGTCACGCACATTTCAGACTTCTTGATTCAGTTTGATTGATATTTTTTCTCAAATTATCAATGAAAAATTGAAAAATCCTTTAAAGTAGTGAGATATACTTTCCCTTAATTAAATTATTCACTAAAATTACGATTTTTGTCGTGTACAATAAAATGATTATTAAAAAAAAAGGATTGGGTGACTTAGACGCCTTGAGTGACCATTAACATTACTATCGATTGGACTCCTTCTCCCGGATTAAGAAACAATATGTACGAGGGTTTCCTCAGAAAGTATTGTACTGCACTTGTATGCATCATTTGCCTGAGAACAACAGAAATTATGTACTTTAAGAAAGCATACAGACTTTACTACATGAAAATGAAAATTAATGAATGCATAGTATGCTGTAATCTATAGATCTGACACATCTCAGAGATAAATATTTTATGAAGGCATAAACCAACTATAGTGAAAATTAAGTAGATAACTTTGAAAAACTAGCTACTTGTCTTCCGTATTACACTCTATGTTTTGCACCTTCATTACGAAGGTGATGAAGGAACAGTAAGTCCATTACCCCGATGCACTTTATTGTTTAAAATACTTATATTGCGTTCTCAACGTTGACGCCTTCATTTTTCCTTTAACAGCGACAGCAGCAATAATTTCGCATTGGACATAATGTCTTGCTCAAAATTGTTCAGAATCCTTCACATGCAAAGGTGTAGCCGAGTTTTCAAGACTTCACTGTACTTGTGTTTCAATGTATTACTTTAATGCTTCAAAGTAACTCTTTTACTTTAGTTTTATGACACTATTTTAAAGTCTTAAAGGAGAGAGATACATGATAACATGTTTGGCCGGTTGATTTATTTTTCAGACTAAGTTACTGCTTTTTAATTGTCCCGAAAAAGCTGGTAGAAATTTCCATTCGAACACAAAGTCTTTCAGCGGATATTCTTAAGCATACCTCGTACCCACAGTTATATTTCTCACATTATTGGTATGGCCTCATAAAAACCTTTAGTGTTTATCTCCAAAAAAAAAAGTAACTGTTGCAATTCATGATAGTTATAACAACATTTCAAAAGCTTCAAAATTCAAAAGTTACGCATACTTATTTAAAGTGTATATAAGGCTTATGCTTAAATGACAAAGTTTATTGCAAGCACCAGGATCTTTTTTTCCCTGCAGTCCCTCTGCTGCTTACAATAGTAGTCACGTATAAATAGGATCGTAAACATTTACTGTTTCTATCTGCTTTATGGCACCCATATTTTTTCCCAACACGATTTTTCCAACCTTTCAATTTATTCTGTGAGTTATTTATTAAAAAACTGGCCATACTCGTAAAAGATGAGGGAAAAAGAAACCAAGTTAAAGGGAAAAGTACGAAGATTTTTTTCCCTCGCCATTTGATTTTTTATTCTCTGTTGTTAGTCAGTAGGGTAATAAAGAGGTTTAAACCCGAAAATACTTTCTTTTTCTATAGAAGAGATAAGCAAGAAAAATCTTTTATATATATATATATGCATTTTTTTTTTTATTTCTTGAACACTCTTTTTTAAAGTCTTGAAACTTAGCGTGGATTTAGACAACATTTCGATAAATTTACTTTTTATTGTAATAGAGGGAGTTTTTGGCATCATTAGAATTGGCTTTTGTATATAAATCAAGCAGGATGTTTAAAAAATGAGTGGCTTGTTTTGACATTTTTAGTTCAAAAACGAACAACAGAAATTTATTGCTAACACACGGTCACACCCTAAATTATTTTTTTTAGCCTTTCTGTTCACAGAAACTGGAACTTAAATAAGAAAAAAGTTTGCAGTCGTAAATATTTTTAGCAGCTCTTCACATAAAAGCAAAATAAGAACTTGATCATTAGGCTTACTTTTTTTTCTTTAAACTACGTTTATTTGAGCCTTAGCCAGCTAGGAATGAAGCTAGTAAATTTGTGAGCTGTTGTACACCATTTTACTTTTATACAAATTTTGTACGGTCAACACCTTAACTTTATTTCCGTTACTGTTACAGTTAATTATTTATGGCTATTTTCTAATCAAATTTATGATAATTAGTGCTTTTCACTTTTGTTTATTAATTCAAAGTGCTTTATATTTGCAAAATGTGTACAAAATATGGAATAAAAATCTTTAATACATTTCTGGAAACTTTCCAACTTGAAGCCTAGGTTTTAAATTTCCAATTAAGAGCGAAATACTATCTGAAACACCTGCTCTGCCCTACAATTAAATATTAATTTTAAAAAGTTTCCTAAAATTAAAAAATATAAATCCAAATTTTTAAAAGATAATATTTTATTATTTGTTTCTTATAGCTAATTATAAATGGAAGTTATAGAATTTTATTCGTGTTGTAAAAGATAAAAGAATCAGTTTACCTTTTTCAAAAAAATTTTTTAATTTCTCATAAATATTTTCTTTTAAATTAGTTTCAGTCCTATAATTATTCGCCAATAACGATGTTACGAGAAAGAGTTAATCCTGGGCAAAGATCAAATGAACAAATAATGGAAGAAACACGAACTCAATACCAAAATGATTTGGTATTATTGATGTATGTATTGATGTATGAAAAAGGATATTGAAATGCAATTTATAAAGCATATACCGTATATTTTGGTAGTTTAGGCGATGGTTGGATCATAAAAAAGAAGCACCTGAAATGTCGTAATATATGTATGTCACATTTTGTACTCAAAATGTTCTATTGTGTTGGTTCGTTAGCTGGTAATGACTAAGAGGTAACAAACAAAGCTACTTATTCTAACAGTAACAAAGAAAAAGGTCCCACACAATTACACAAGCACTATTTTAAGTCAAACAATTAAACGCGTCGTTGTCAAGGGGCTAAAATTCCTCCTTTAGTTATTCGTAATGTCTCTCGCCATTTCCGTTCTCGGTCTGGGGATCGCCACTCGCCTCCCCGTGAAGCTAGCTGAGTCACGTGTCAGGGCGCATGCAGTGCTGCCATCCCATGTGCCCTCCACATGTATTATTTATAATTAGCTCATTTGGTAAACTTAATTATACTACTTTCACCTTTGGACAAGTTGAAATGTCTTTCACTTTCACGCACGATTCACTTACAATGGATTTCTTCGGATGTTAACATAGCGGGCAACTAGATTGCTGATAAACTGGGAAAACAGGGCTTAGGTTAACCTTCAGACTCTCAACCCCATAAGACTTATGCAGATCTGCATTCCATTTATAGAAGTAATAACCAATCATTATGTTCACCGAGAGTAAACGTCCCTTAGGTTGTCTGTCTCTTCGTTGCTGCAGGCAAGTGCAAACTGCTATTACCCGATTCCCCATTGGACACCTTGGAATATTAACCTACCACAATAAAGACAAAATTTTCCTGACCTGTGCAAACCGTCTTGCCTGCCAAGCCTCTCCAAAACATATTCTTGACTCTGCTTGTATTAAAGGATCTAATATGAACATCTTTTGATGGTTATTGACATTCTGACACTGGTGTAAACAATACTAAGTGGGCCCTCTATCAAAGATTCCTTGGGGGCCCCTTGTAATTTCCCGATTTTTTTGCATACATATGTTGGGGCCGCTGTAGCTTTGGGGCCCCATGGCATTGATACGGCTGATATAGTGGTAGCTACGCTGCTACTTTTAAGTGCAGCGTTTGTCTGCAGTAAGTAAATCAACAGACGAAGGGATATTGTCATTTGCAAGCAAGCACTATTCTTTTCTATTCTAAAAGTTATCTGCATTTTACTTCAAATCATTTTTGGATCGAGCCACTTTGTATAAGAATTTTTCAGTTGCCTTTCCAAGTATGTACACTACTTGTTTTTTCATTATTTTGAGTAAAACGACATCTGCTTTTAAAAATTTTTATTTGTGGTAACAAAGATGTAGAATTGAATGATTGAAACCAGTTACAGACGATTTATTTTCAGATTAAAAAGGAACTATGTTAATGACTATTTGTTGACTCGTGTTGGAGCCCTCGAATCATTGATACGGTGGTAGTTAGGCCTCTGCTTTCTGAGATTGAACGACATTATGGACTTGATCTAGCTCAGCTAGACATTGAGTTAAGCAACAACAACTTTTCAAAGCTACCTATATAAAAAAATTCTCAGGGAAAGCCTTTGAATCTGTAACTTCATTCCCTCTACTATGTCATTAGCGAAAGAAAAATGCTGAAAACAATATGTTTTTTCAATTCCTACTATTAGCTCGCACTCTCTATATATTTATTTATTTATTCATTTATTTATCTTGGTGAATTTTCAATCCTTAACAAAATACATTTTAAAGCGCTCAATTGAGCTGAAATTTTATGTACATGATTATTTTGGATGACAATACAATAATTTAATTATAATTAATAAAAATTAATAGATTAAAACTAATTATTTAAAGAATTACAAAGACAGCCACGATTTTTGGTGACATAGTGACCATTTTGGTAACTTGTGTCAAAACTTGAAAAAGTTTTTTTCTCACGTTTTAAAGCATTCAGTTGAACTGAAACTTTATATACACGATTGATTTGGATGACAATACGGTGCTTAAATGATAATTAATAAAAATTCATTACCAATTAATATTGTGATTCTGTTATATGTAAATACATATTTATATTAATTGTAATTATTAATAAAAAGTAGCTAAAATAAAAATTTTCTTTGTTTATCTAAGTAGGAATTGACTTAAAAATTTTTTTTATTACTTGTTTTATATATAACTCATTCATTTTAAAATAAAAATTATTTTAAGAAAAAAACAAACCGTGCTTTAAAAACTAGGAATATTCATTTGCTGTTTACTGACTGGGTTTAAATATTCTACTCTTAAAAACAACTTTGTGTCAGATTAACAGTACTTTTTAAGAGATAACCGTTAAAAAATCATTTTTTTAACTAGAAATTATTTTTACGATCTAAAAACATTTCAACGTAAATAATTACCATGGAAATTTTTTTTTTGAAAACTTTCTCATTGAATACGTTTCTAATGATATTTTCCGTCGGTTTTTCTTTAAAAATACCCATTCTTTTCATATTATTTTTTTCCTTAAGGAAAATGTAATTGAAAAAGTAGTGCAAGTTCAGACATTGTGAGAAAAAAAATGTTTATTTATTTATTTTTTCAAAATTATTTTGAATTTTAAACGAAACAAAAATAAGAAAGTGCAAATAATTTTTATTTTAAATTCTCCCGGGAAAAAATATAAGATAAAATAAACATAAAATCTAATTTGATGCTGAAATAAAAATAATAGTTACTAATGTTATTTTTTAACTAAGGCAACTATTTTTTAGAAAGTATTTACGCCATTTTCCTTGGATTTTGCCTCAACAGTAAGCCTATTATCAATGAAGAATTTGGTAACATAAAATTGTTACCCTTGGATAATATTTACGAAAAATGATTTAAATAACATCAAGTGTGCATTCATTTTATAAAATTATTACTGAAGTTAACTTATATGTATTTCTGAATTTCCATACATTCGAACACGATATGGTGAATAAAACATCGAAATACGAAAATAATCTATGGATTAACAAATTAAGTGTTTAATAACTATGTAGTATACTGTGTTTTAAGATTATAAAATTTAAACTAAATGCAGCACACATTTACTTATACCAATACAATAGCATATAATTAATTTAATTTAAATTTCATTAGCCGCTGAAGATCATGATTTCGAATATTGTAAATAGGATTTTTTAGAAATGTATGTTATTCGAACTTCAGTACTTCCATAAAATTATTTAAATGTTTTACAATCAAGCTACTCAAACAAAACCTAAATCGAGTGTTATTAGAGCAATTACATTCTATAATTAACTATATAACCTATATTAATAAATAGGAGAAAAGAGGCTCACTCACTGATCATGACAACTGACGTATACTACTAGACTTACAGTATTGAAATTTGACGGGAATATTCATTTAAATGAATACGGATCCGCTAAGAACGGATGTTTCAAAAATATGCTTCCAAGGGGGGTTTCGAGGTCCCCAATTAGTTGTTGCGAGGGCGTTATAAACATAAATTCCGTTTTCTATTTTTAACTACTAGACACTTACAGACTTTAAATTTAACAACATATTCCATCAACTCAGAAAGAAGTTTTCGAGGGTGTTACAGATAGGGTATAGATCTACATGCAGAGACATCATAGATAAAAAAAATTCCCGATTTTGAATAATTAGACTTACAAACTTGGAATTAGGCAAATATGTTTCTTTTAATAAATTGAGATACTTTAAAAATGGAGTGTTTTACAAGGGGAGGGCCCGACTAAGGAAACTCATTTGGGGACGAGACTTTGTGTAATAGTAGTAATCCTTTAGGGTGATCGACCCCCAATGTAATAGTGCCGAATGGCCAGTCAATTCGGAGAAAATAGCATTCAAAATTTTATACAATAAAATTTCATTTTTCTTCAGTGATGCAATGGCTTGATTGGTAGAGTACCTATCTACCACGAGACCGGCCGAGGTTCGAGTCACGCACGTGATTTTTTGTTTTGTTTTGTTTTTTAATTCATTTAATTATTTTTACAATTAAATAAATTTATTAAATATTAAATGATATTTTAAATAATTATTTTGTATTTTAAAAAGTAAATAGTTACTATAATTATATAAATATTTATATTGTTTTTTATAAATATAATTATTAATAAGTAATATTTATTATAAAGATATATTATAATAAATATTAAATGATATTTTACATAAAAAATAGTTACAAATAGCTTTATAAAATGAAATACAATATAAGTCTTTTTTAAATAAATTTATTTAATTGTAAAAATAATTAAATGAATTTTAAAAAGTAAAACAAAAAATCATTTGCGCGACCCGAACCTCTTTCGGCTGTATGGTAAACAGATACTCTACAAATCAAGCCACTGCGTCCCTGTAGAAAGATGAAATTTAATTGTATAAAAGCTAAGCATGAATTTCGAAGGCTATTTTCTCCGGATTGACTCGCCATTTGACGCTATTGCATTGTGGGGTCGATCACTTTAAAGGAGTACTACTATTACACGAAATCTCGTAACCAAATGAATTTCCTTAGTCGTGTCCTCCCCTTGTGAGTAAATTGATTACGAGGGAAGGGGTAGCTACAGGGTTGAAAATGATAAATATATTTTTGTTTTAAAATTTTGTTTCGTGCTTTTGAAATCAAAAGATGAATGTGATTAGAAAATGTTTCCATACAACCGAAGGTACAAAAAATTTAGATACCAATAACCAAAAAAAAATAAAAAATGTATAACCTCGTAATGTCATGAAATACCCAGCAAAGCGGGTTGGTAACGTTTCGTTCAAGCAACATACCATGCTAAAAAAATTTTTTGCACCGAACATTTTACTATTAGATATTTGTATTAGCTGTGATGCATTAAGGATCAACAAGTGACAATTTATTCCATTCCTTTAAATTTCGTAGAAACGCAGTTCTATGCTGTTTTTTTCTTAAAAATCTAATATGAATAATTATTCTACCTAATTCGCATTCTACTAATACTGTAAACTATGAAAATATCTAACATGAATGAAACATAGTTTAAAAAAGCTACAAATATTTATAAATCCCTCTTTTGTCATAAATTTTATATATGTGTATAATAAAAATACATTTATAAGACCCATAGTTTAATATGATAATAAGTGCTGGACATTGAAAAATCGGTTGAGGAAAACTTATTGAGATTTGAACGAAACATATTGAGGATAATCTTTGGAGCATTCATGGAAAATGGGATCTAGAGAATACTTAACAATTTTGAATTACAAAGGAAGTACAGAGAACCTAATTTGATTAAAGTAATTAAGGTTTTACAAATAAGATGCCTTGGCCATTAATACCGGTATAACAACAGCCCAATTAACCAAATAAAGCTTTCGGAACCAGAAGGCAAGAAAAGAAGAGGCAGACCCCATACAAGACTGCTAGATAACATAGAAAATGAAGGCAAAACATTGGTGTAAATCAGTGCCCCCCCCTGGGGGGGGGGCGGGATATTCCTAGGAGAGGGCGTGAGCATATTGAAAAGTGGGAAACAAACTATTATTTTAAAAAATTATTAATTTATTAAAAGCAAACAAAAAAATACATTCTGTCATAATAAAAAATAAAAAAATAACATTTACACTGATATAATACACTTATAAATGTATCCGTTCAGCACAAAGTATTTTATATAATTAATTTAACAATATTAAGTTCAGAACAAGTTTAATAATTACCAGCGACCCTACGGACTTGTCTCATACATATGTACGTAAAATTATTTGCAAAAATTAACACTTACCTAGATAATGTGGACGGTTTATAATTAATCCCTTAGCTGCCGATTAAAAGTTACGCAATTTGCTCCCAATGCCTCCGTTTTGCACGTATGTGGTGTATTGAGGGGGAGGAAGGAGAAAGGGAATAAAAATGAGAAAATCCTTCTCAAACACTGTCATGTCCTTTTATTGCAATCAAAAGCCTTCGGAATACTTTTATGGATAGCAGTGAACAGAAAAGATCGTATTTTGGAAAGACGTATATATACGTCAGAGGTAATTTACGCACTGGCTGAGCGAGTCGTTTATATACACCGGTGGCACTTATGAAGTAAAAGTCGTATTGTAGCTTTATTGTCAGAGTATCGTATTATCGAACTGAATGCATTGTTACTGAATGAAGGGGGCGCAAAAAAATTATGATTGAATATTGGGTCGCAAGTATTGAAAGTTTGAGAAGCACTGGTGTAAATAAATAGATGGAAAACAATAGCATTAAGCCAGTGTTTCTCAAACTGTGGGGCGTGCCCCCCTAGAGGCGTGATAACCTTACGAGGGGGACGAGAGTATATTGAAAAATCGAAAACAAAAGATTATTTAAACAAATTATTAACTTACTGAAAGTAAACAAATACATTCTGACATAATAAAAAATGAAATACTCATTTATACACTATAATGTATCAGTACTACACAATATATTTTATAATTAATGTAACAATACGAAGTTAAGGACAAGTTTAATAATAACCAGGGACCCCATGGATTTGTCATATATAAAATTATATGCCAACATTATCACCTATCTGGATAATTTGTACGGTTTATATAATTATTCCCTTAAATTCCAATTAAAACTTAACGTGATTCGTTCCCTAATGCCAGGTACGTAACCGTATGTGGTGTATTGAGTGGGGTAGAAAAGGAATAAATAATCAGATCCTCTGAAACAAGAAACTTTTTCGCAAACACTGTCAAGGTCATTTTATTGCTTTCCAAAGCCTTCGGAATAATTTTATGGATAGCAGTTCACAGAAAGGATAGTACTTCGGAAAGACATATATATACGTCTGGGGCAATTAACACACTGGCTGAGCAAGACGTTTATATACGTCGAAGGGATTATAGCGATTAAAATCGTATTGTGGATTTTGCGTCAGTGTATAGTATTATGGAATTTAATACATCTCGTTATTGTATGGAGGGGGAGGGCGCGATGCAAATTATATAATTGAAAATTGGGTCGCAAACATTGAAAGTTAGAGAAGCACTGAATTAAGCAGATCAGGATAGTTTAGACTGACTGAGGCAGCCTTGGCTAGAAATTGGCTGTAGTGCTTAAGAAGTAGAAGTATAATTAAAATGAATTTATTTAAAAGAAATAGATAGGACATAGAGTATTTTTAAGAGGTGTTAATGCAAAAGTTTGTATTTGAGTAGAATTTGTCAATGTATAAAAAAGAACAACTTATTAACCCTCTCATAGCGCTCCCCATGATTTCCACGTGTATGCATATTTTCCGAATTTTTAGCTGTGCAACCCATTATGTTCCATTTTATGTTTTTACTTACGTTTTTAAGTTCATATTTTGATGATCTAAGTCTATATTTTAAAATAAAAACTCTTTTACAAAATCTTTTTGAATATTCCAACTTTAAAATGTAGATTTAAGATGTAGATTTTTGAGATAGGTAATTGAGCAGTAATCAATTTTTGAACCTACTTTGATAAAATTGCTACGCAGTGTGAGGGTTAGAATAAAAAAAACGTTATTTTTAATATTTTGCACTTCTTTAGCTTTTACCCACTTGATTCGTAAGAGTTACTGTTGGTGCGAGCACAATAATCGAAGAAATTTTTAAGGTATCCGACTACGTTCAGAACCATGATTTTAAAAAAGC
>BMAV01011947.1:0-46001 GCA_019973955.1 Trichonephila inaurata madagascariensis | reverse complement strand
TGTGGAGTGGTGAACTGGCGCTGTTGTCGATGCGCATCTCTTGATTCTGCATCTTATCGGAGTAATCAGCACATAAGCTAGGTAAACTGCATATTACTGATTTCAAACTTTAAAGGTAACATAAACATTAATATAAACACAAATATCAAAATCCAAAAATTAAATAAATAAAGCATATATTTGTATATTTACTGGAAAGGAAACATATACGAGGACTTTAAATTAAATATTAGCCACTTAACCTAGAAACTCCCAGAGCAGGCATGCGTTTAAATTAGATGTGGAGCGGGGAGATGGCGCTGTTGTCGATGCGTAGAGTCCAAAGAACACCCGAACTACTTAGAAGGGTAGTTTTTGTGTTGCGTTAAAGTAAAAATTTTCGTTTTTATCACTCTAAGGCATGTTTTCAAACGGTGATCACAGTTCGTGGCTTAAAATCGAGGTTGCCCGTGGCAAAAATGCAACAGAATGTTAACGAGGATTACTAGAAGCCTGGGGTGAAAATGCATTATACCTTATAGATCGGTTGCATGATGGGTTAAAGTGTTTCGTTCGGTTCAGAATGAAACTGGTTTTACAACGCACAGGTCAGACCTCCATTCCTCAATATCAGATTGACATTTTGAGCTGTCTGTTGCCCATAGACCGTTGATAGACTGTCCTACAGGGTCCTTACATAGCACCCACTATCTGTTGCTGACATCAACAATCAACACCTTGCAAATGTTCTCTAACGGCTTCTCGACATTTGGCAAAAAGGTATAAGCATTGTGGGTAATTATTTAGAAGGAATGTAAGGCAACTGCGGTTGTAAAATCAGGAAAAGTTTATTTATACCGAAGTTACCATTACTTAACTCACATCTCTTGTATTAATATTTCCTCTATATGCAAGTTAAAAGAGATACGTCTTTAATTTATGTGCTTTCATTAATCGTATTTACTTCATTCTCAGGTGAATTCATCTGCCAAGTGTCTGATTGGGGCATCATCCAGAACAAAAGTATTCAAGTTTCAGTCGTGACTAAGCCTAAAGCTCAAGTGATACCTCTGACCTCAACCGTCCGGCAAGGAGATCGAATGGTAATCACGTGTCTGTCCCAAGATGACGTCCATGGTAGTTTCGGATACAACTGGGTCAAAAACAATCACATCCTCAACCCGTCTGTCGAGCCAGAGATGGTGGAAGATTTATATCCAGCAGGAAGTCGACTACTCATACATTCAGCAAGGGCTTCAGCAACTTATACTTGCATTATCACAAGCACAGCTGGTTCTACAAGGAAAGATTGTTCCGTTACAGTAATATCAGCAAAAGGTAAATTCTTTGTATTCCTGATATCATTTGCTCTTCTATTGCTAGATTTTTTTTAATTGAATTCTTATTCTATGATTTCTAAAGGTATTAACTTATAGACTAAGGATTGCTTTTGGTGTATATCTCAAAACTGAATCGTTATTTTCTGAATATTTTAGATATCGTACCTTGGTAAAATCAGTCTGACAGTATAGAACTGAATCATTGCATTGAAAAATAAATGATATTTTGAAAAATAAAAAAATACATAATAATTTTACTATCGTATTTACTCAAATCTAAGCCACACTCAAAATTAAAAAAAAAAAATGTTGTCTTTGATTCTAAGTTGCACCTACAGTTACATACACGTTTTTGAGATAAAATAAAAAATTGTGTAAAATCTTCATCAATCTACGATACTGAAGAATTTTTTTAAAAAATATTAATGAGGAATAATAAGTTAATAATTAATTTATCTTACCCGTATGAAAAACTTTCAAATACACGCATGAACCTATTATTACTCTAAAACCGTCAATATCATGCTCCGAAAATAATTCGTCATTCCCATTGTCACAACTGACATCAGAATTGCTGCCGGTGTCACCATTTTCACCCATTGTGCCGTCTTCAGTGCTATTAAAGGAGCCATTCCATGCCAGAATTTTTAAAGACTAATGAAAATTTACAAGAAATTATATTTTTTGTGTACGCCATCGACGTATGTTTGTTTCATCCATATCAATTTTTGAGTGGCCTGTGCTCTATTTCCGTTTATTTCTGCATACTATAAAATCGCCTCCATTTTTATACTTGCATCATAGTGAAGTTTAGGTGATTAAAAAACAGAGTATACACAAAAAAATCCTAAGTACGAGCAGACAACAATGTTTAAGATTGACAGAATGCTAGAAATAAACTGCGGAATAGGATAAGTCATCTATGTAAGTGGTCAGAATGGACGATTGCATTTTCTCTTTTGAAAAAGATGGGAACTTAATTTCCCCCATCCAAACAATTTTTTAGCCTTCCTTTCAAACCACACCCGATTTTCAATAGCATTAACACTGGAAAATAATGCAGCTTAGATTCGAGTAAATACGAAATATGCAAGGATATTCACAATTCCTTCCAAGTTTCCGAAGCCCCAAAGTAAAGAAACTAAGACAAATACAACAATAAACGACATTTGAAAGAATGCAGAAGCAATTCAAGATTTATTTACTTATTCTGCATGTGTTCTACGTCTGAAGCCTTAGTTACACGACTTACATCAATGCAATAGGACAATTCCTGCCACACGGTACTCATCATGACCCTATCAATGTTATTGACTGCAAGTGTTATCATTTCCATGTTATTCGTGTTATCCGAGAACTTGATCTTTAACATAAGACCAAATTTTCTTTTTCGAACCTCTTTTGTCACGTGATGTAGCAGAACAGCATGAAAGGATAAGAACATACTGTCAATAACGTTGAAAGTACCATGTCCAGTGAAGTATAGCAGAAACTGGACTTTGGAGTCGATGTGTGCTGTGTATAATCAAACGTTCACACATAGAATACCTATAAAGCATGTAAATCAGGGTTGTCAAATTCTCGGCCCACGGGCTACATGTGGCCCACAAGGAACATTTTTGGGGCCGCCCCCCGGGAGAGCGGGACACAATAATATGTAATAAAATATAAAATTTTTCTTCCGAAATAGGAAAAATAGTAGCAGAGAAGAGATGCCACGTGTCAGGATGTAAGCATTAAATGTTCTTTTTTTGTGTGCTTATGTTTATTATAGTGTATTATTCAAAATAAACATACGAATGCTGATTTTTTTGTGGCCTACCATAATGTTAAATCTTATTTGTTTGGCCCGTTAGTCTTTGAGTTTGACACCCTTGATGTAAATAAACCGAATTATTTTTATACTCTTTCAAACGTTCTTTTTTGCTGTATTCGTTTTACTATTTTTACTATAACCGCTTTGAAACCTTGGAGGGAATTATGAATAACTCTGCATTTCTTATAATAAAAAGTCAAGTGAATACATCAATGGCTTAACGTACACCCCCACAACCCCCGGATAGGGGAGGGGACTAAGATTTCAAGAGTTGCTCCAAAGCCTTACGGACATTTAGTACGTATTACAGCTTAAGGCCCCAAACCTCACTTTTGAAGGGGACCCTAATATTCTCCTTTCTCCACTGATATACATATTAACAATTTGAGATAGATGTAGCTTGATGATACATAAAAAAGTATTATGATGTAAAAACATTGTGTCTGTTCCCTGTTGCTGATAAATTGTTCTTATAAATCTTTATGTCAAAAACAAAATATCCATTATCCTCCCTAAATAAAAAAGAGAGAGAAATCTTGGGTAGAGATATGTCATCATTGAGAAGATAATAGGTTAGAAGGTTGGTTTAATATAGTGCATTAATATGGTCCTCCCATCGGCATTGTGATACGGAGAAAGGCCATATATAAAGCTTCGAATCTCTTTGCTTGATTATATCTATAATTATAACGCCATTTCTGTGTGTTTTGTGCCAAAATACATTGAGAAATACAGAAACAAGCAGCCTCACAGTAAATAAAGTGGCTATTTAAAGGGATTGTGATGATTTCAAATTAATGTCACAGAATATTTAAGAATAACTAAAGAAAAAGATTTTCTGCTAAAACTTTAATAGTTTACTTTTCGTATAGTATATGTTATGAAGTATTGCAACTATTTTTCAACACAATATTTTATGTATTAAATACAGTCGGACCTTTATGTAACGAAGTCCCAAAATTATGAAAAAAAGTTTGTTAACATGGAAAATTCGTTATATAGAGGTTCATCTTTCAATATACTTTATATAAATCACATAAAACGAATTTTAAATTCATAAACATTATATATTAATATATAAAGTAATTATTTACATCTTTTTGTAAATTAATATTTATTTATTTTAGACATCTTACCCATCAAAAAAAAAACGAAAGAAAGAAAGAACTGCAAGGAAACCAAGAAAAAAGAATTTTGAAGAATACACTGTATTTTCAATTTTGAGAAAATAATTTTATATTAAAATTAACGAACTTTAAAGACATTTTACATCTGCAAGCATTCAAGTTATATTAAACATACAATGTTTTTTTTAACTAGGACACGAGACAACTCCATTGTGGGTGAAAAAGGATATCGAAGATTTTTCTAGTGAACTGGACAATGGGGGTTATAGGGTGCACTTCTTAGATGAAACATCCAGAACTCAATTGCTCTAGGCGAGATAGGATCCAATAAAACCATTTCAAGATTTATGACCACCATTAAATGTGTTAAAGAGAGAATAAATTGAAATGTTAAGAAATACTTTAAAAATAGGGAGAAAAAAAAATTGAATCACAAAAGAAAAAATTCGTTATATAGGAAATTCACTTCGCTACAGAGAGGTTATTTTACGAAGATAATCGTGAAATGTTCAAGGTTCCAGGAAAAAGTTCGCTAAATAGAAAAAGTCGCAATATAGAGGTTCGTTATATAGAGGTTCGACTGTATTTATATGTATAGGCATTTGCATAATATTTGTTTTCTTTTTTTGAAGACACATTTCCAAAGTCTAAATTTATTTTTATTAAACCTTGCGTAACATTGTTTCAGCTACAAATCAAAGTTTGCATTCTCTCTGTAACCATGTTCCAATTTTTATAAAAAATATTCATACAATGAAGTATGAATTAACTTCTTAGTATATTTAAATCAGGCTTGGATATAACGTAAAAATTTGTGAAATAAAAAAAAAATGCCGAAGTATATTTACTGTTTTGTATATTAAGTAAAATCTAGAAAAACGTTTTCACATGTTTAGTCTTTCTAAAAACTTAAAAGTTCATATCTGCATTCGGAATATTACCTGTATGTATTAATTTAACTGGATTAAGTTAAATTAAGAAAACGTTTGATTTAATGAATTTTACAATTTTTTAATTGTAATTTATGTATATGTATTACGTAAAACAGTTTTTGTGAACTCAAAATACTACAAAGAGATAATTATTTAATTCCTTAAGGAAATATTTAAAAATTTAATGATTTTAAAATGCTAACCCACTTACAATAATTGGCGTCCTCACATGATATTTATTTACGAGCACGTTACACTATGTATAACAAAAGTTGGTATGGGTTTTCTGCTAGCGTACCAGATATTCGTAAGATACTTTTTTTTATTAAATTTTTTTGATAATTCCTTAAAAGTGCATAAACTCTAAATTCAACTACTTAAAAAAATAAATAAAACAAGCATTATTTTAATTTTAAAATGCATACTAACTCTTGTTACATGTACTAATACCAACAAGTAGAAAAATATCAAAGTATTTGGCCCAATAGCAAAAAACATTTTAGCATTTTAAAAGAAGATAAACTAGTTATTTTTTTTATAATGAGATAAACCAATTTAAAGTTTTAACTTTTCAATGGGGTGTGAATAGAAACGAACTTTAAGAAGATGGTGGACCTTAAAAATGTCAAATTTTGGTCAAAATTGTGATTTGGATTTTTTATACTAATAATATTCCTTATAATTAATATTCTGTCAAAGGATTTGTAATTTTAATTTGTAATTACTAATTATTTTTTTTTTACTCAAATAAATACTTAAAATGTTCTTTTCTTAGTTTATAAATTTTCCCTTTTCATTGTTACGTAAAATGCTCCTTGCGTTTCAAATTATGTCAAATCTCTTTGAAACTTTCACAACTTATGTAAGATGATATAATTCACAAATTTGTGCATTAGTTTTCTAAAGAATTAAACGGATTGTATTTTGTGTTATTTTGAATACCTCTTGAATGTGTGATAATTGGTGAAATATTTCATATAATGTAGAAAATTTATCTTTTTTTCATCAAATTTTATTCTGAATTTAGAATCCATGCACAGATATATTTTGTTGTAGTCTATCTATGTATAAAACAAAAATTATGAACGTATCGTAAAAACTAATGTGCAAGGAACATTTTAAAAGCAATTTTAAAAATTTAATTTTCTTAAAAAAAAATCAGTTTATAATAGTTTTTTTTAAAAGAATATATTTAAATTATGAAGTATAATAATCATTTACTATATTAATTTCATTTTCAGCTGATTAAGATTACAATTTAAGAAATTAGTTTTAACAGTCCACCGTCCCCTTAGTTACCATAACTCTGGATTTTTTTTTAAATTTAGATCTTTCAAATATTACGAGGCTAAAAAAAATTAGTAAAAGAATAATTTCGAATAAAAAATTTTATTTGAATTTTTTATGGATTTTTGCCAATTGAATCGAACTGTTGGTTTCATAAGAGAAATATATCATATCATACTCACAGGATGGTTTCCAATATTATTCAAATATTTTATAATTAAATAATCTATGATTAGTAATATAGACATAGACAGAAGTAATATCAATTGTTAATTACATTTTATATCCCACAGCTTAAATACACACACACACACACTCACTAACTATATTGTAAACATATTTATATGATTTTAGTAAAATTAAATGGTCTTAGGAAAAATTTTTTTATTTCTCTCTTTTTCTACTATTTCAAATTTTTTCAACTCATTTTTAGTGCCACCGTGTAATTAATTATCAGAAATAAAACAATGTAAATTTATATATTGTACAGGAGCTACACCTACTTGCCCTGCCGAAAAATACTTAGAAGTTAGATGGTCTAAAACTGCTGCAAACACTGAAGACATCCAGTTCTGTCCTAAAGGTTACACAGGTAAATATTTAAATACTAATAACCTGAATAGTTATTTTAATTCTTTAGAATTTATGGATGATATCATTGCTGGAAATTACACATACAAGGTTATAACTAATATAAATACTAATAACTGCTACATATATTCATTATATACAATTTTTCAAATCATTTATTAGAGTTCTATTAAGGAAATTACAGCAAATTATATTGTCTTTTTCATGGATTCTATTCCAAAGAATTTATATCGTTTAGAAAAAATTCTAAAAATTCCATGGATCCCAGAACAAGTATTACATCAAAGCAAATAAAACAAAAAAAGAAGGAAACATGTTAATGTAAATACTAAGTACATATTTCAAAAGTGAAAATAGCATAAACCTTAAAAAGCAGTAAACTCTTATTTATAGTTTAATTTCAGTATTAGTAAATCAATGTTTTTAATCACATTAAAAAAGTTATATTATATTGCAAAGAGAATTTAGTTCAAGTTTTTGAATTTAATTCTTGAAATAATCTTTAAAGATGAAACAATTATTAAGGTTTTTATTAAATAGAAATTGTGAGAAAAAAAAACATAGATCACACGTTAAATTAAGGCATGAAAAATTTTTACAATGTTAAAAAAAATCTGGTGAGTGTTTTCAGAGTATTTATTAATAAAAAAAATGTTAATTTACTTAAATTAAGCTGGTCTCATATTTAGCATTTTATTTTTTTTAAATAAATACATTTATTAGAATACCAGTTTCTTTACGAGTTTATTTCACAAGAAATTAACTTTCTTAAATATAGAATATGTATTGACACAAATATTCGAGATGGTTGGAGTGCAGAATATTGCGTCTCTTTGACTTGGCAATATTTCTCTTAAATTTCGTGGTGCGATAACTATTTCATTCTGGCAAACTGTATACTTTGTTAACCTATATACAATGAACTGAGGATTTTTCAAAACTCACGTGTTCACTGTAATTGATCGCAGTTCGTTATTTAGAATCGGCAGATGTTTTTAAAAGACAAACGATTTACTTCTTCCTTAGACTAAACATTTCGCTTTAACTTGTTGAAATATTTTATTAAGGTTTCTGCTGAGATATTCATTGTAATTTTCACACCATTCTTTTGTAGTCTGCCTTTAACTGTTTTTTAAAAGTATAATTGAGAGATGTATAATTTACATTCATTTTCCAAAATTATAATTTGAGCACAAAGGAAAAACAATGTGATGCAATGATGCAGTTAAAAGTTTGATTTTAATTATTATCGAATATTGGGCTAGACGAGAAACATTTGATTGAGAAGAATTTGACTGATGGATTTATTTCAAAATATCACAATAGAGGAATGAATAAATATCATATTAGAAGGTATATGAGGCAGAATAGTCGAAGAAGATAAAGTAGGCATGACCCAGCTTTGATTTAGGTATGATCCAGATTTGATTTGAGGTCTTGGAAGAATCACTAAGTTCAAACTTCTTGAATGCGACTTAAACTCAATCACTTTATTTGAGATTCTAAATTTAAATCAGGGCCGATCGTAACAGGTGTGTAGAGTGTGCAAAGCACGAGGGCGGCCGTCAATCAAGCAAAATGTCTTACGAATTTCTCAAAAGAAAACATTATTAGTCGAATAAATATGCTGAATTTTATGTAGTTATTGAAAAATCCAAATAAGTCGGATTTTTCGATAGCATAGCATAGTTTAAGAAAAATAGAATATTATAGTGCACAGTGTGTTAGTCCATTGTCCATTACTTTTATCACACATCCTTCATTTGGTGAAAAAAATTCGTGGCAGAGCCGGCATTATTGAAAGAAAAGGTTTATTTTTTGCTTTTAAGCGGTACTGGCGGCGCGCTGGGGATCGATGCTTAACAAAGATGTCTCAAAAATGATTTTTGCGAAAGTTGCTTTTCGAAAATGTCTAATACGGTCAGTATTACCTAAGATATAGGAGTGTTTAAATTTCTATATGCATTAGGGGAAATTAAACGTTTTCAATTTAATATTAGCCTTACAATTTAAAAAAATAAAATAGAGGAAGAGAATTATTTTTGTGTCTGATTACACTTTTATTAATGTTTTAATGTTTTACTTTTTTACAGGTAGATGAGTTTATAACGTAAAAGTTAAGTATTAATCACAATATGAAAAAATCTCAGGGGCGGCACATTAAGTCTTCGCACGCGAGCGGCCGACGCTCTAAGATCGGTTCTGATCTAAATTTCCGATTTCATACCGAAAATGGAGCACAGAACTATTAATTAAATGAGTGGTATTACCTCTTCCCCTTCGATCAGAGATTTTTTTATTTTTATTTGGAATAACAAGAATTCTAACAAAAAGCAAGTGTTTATTTTTAGGAACGGTATAATATTTTTTTTTAGTGTTACATAAAATGTTTCATTATTTAATTAAATTCCAATAATTATGTTTTAAAAGTGTTGAAATTTGCATTCTACATTTTTATTATTTGTTTGGATTTTTCTTTTTTTGCTCTGTAAACAACTATCGATACATATCGATAGACTGGCAATCGATAAAATAATTCTCAACTCTCCAAAGGGGGCTCCCTACTCTACACTTTAAAAGAGTCCTGCACAAGAATTTTCGAAAAATTTTAGATTTTCACTTTTTTATAATTTCTAAGAGTTCAAATAGTTCTGTTTAAAATGATATATTATGTAAGAAAATGCGATAATTAGAAGTATTTTTATTTATTTTTTAAATGAAGTTACTGCTCGACGCGCATCAAATGAACTCTGCTAAAAGCACTTGTGTTTTCCCTTGCATAAGTGTCTGATGACCACAAAAATATCCATATAATGTTATAGTAGAAAAATTAGAGTGTACTGGGAATAACCCCCCAAAAGTTTATCGGTACACGTCTTTTGTTTAAATAAGTCAGTTAATAACACCATATGGTCAGTGATTCCAAAATCTACATTCGGGAAATTAAAAACGATAAAAATTGGGTTAAGAATGGTTATTACGCAGTTCAGTATAGCAAAATTAATGATCTTAAGACATTATGATATTGAACCAAGTTGTAACTGCGTGCCATGCTTCAAAAGATTAGATGCACGTGAGATTCAAGTAGCCGAACGAAAGCTTCTTGAGATCCTAAAACAAGGCTAAATTGTTAAAAATAATGGAAAAAATAAAATTAGAAGAGCCTTCTGTAGGAGTATAGGGTAAAGAAAATGCTTTATGTGCTACTGGATTGTACTAAAAAAACAAAAATTCTCAAAAATTATAAATTTTTACTTTAAAGCCTGTTTACTCAATATGCAATATTTTTTATTTTATGCACATTTTTCTCAAAAACTACTTATTATATAATCCGCAAATTTTCTGAAGGATACTTTTTGCATGTTTACACATTTTAATGCAGGAAATTAGATATATCTAGCAAACCTTTTTAGATAAGGCTTTATTAAACTAAATTTTAGGGGGGGGAAACTGGTAATTTTTTGTAATATTCGTATTTATTTTAATTTTAAACAAAAAAACTAAACCCTTCGTTAAAGTTTTATTAATAATATACATAACCTGCTGTAAAAATATATCCATGAGAAGTACGAAGTTTCTGAGAAAAAAGTACATAAACTTACGTAATTTAACATAGACTCCTATGGACGTGCCGGACCCCTTAACGGTTTCATGTTTCATAATAGTTTGAGATGTTATAGTTAGTTAATATTTAAAAGACATGTTTCAAACTTGTGTCTTCTGTCGAGGAGTAGGTTCAAGCCATCACTGAAGATTCAACTCGTGCATAAACTGGTGAACGTTATATCTGTCTAGGTGCACAGCTTTCACATTGACGTGGTATGGAAATATGGAGGCTGAGTAGGGATGGCGATTCTTTCCGAAAAAGATCGATTTTTAAATAGATTCGAATCGTAACCTGATGAATCGATTCACAAAAAAAATCGATTTTTAAATAGATTCGAATCGTAACCTGATGAATCGATTCACAAAAAAAATCGAGGTCTGAAAGGTCGATTTCTAAAAAATCTATTTTTTTTTTCAAATCTGCATTTACAATGTAAATACAAATCCATTTAATGAAAAACAAGAAAGATACCATAATAACCGATCTCTTATCTGTAAAATCAGGGAATTTTTTTAGTTCAGGGCATTCGACAATTGCAATTATTTTTACTACCATACCAAAGTATCAGGTATAAAAGAAGACATTTATTTTCTAAATGTATTTGTTTCATTAAAAAGTTTAGAAAATAGATAATATAGCTTATAGTTCTCAATGCTTGATATCTAAGCTTTTTAAAAACAACGGTCTGTCAAGTCTACTGGTATTCAAGCGGATCAACTCATCATTTGTGATGTTGCCGGCAATCGAAAAAAGGCGCTCGCATGGAATAGATGGTCCCACGATATCCATATACATCATGGCTATTGAGTGGACGTATTGATAATTATAGTTTTTTTGGTTGTTGCCAGTAAATTAACCCTTTAACCACCAACACCGTAACATTACGGGTTTTAAAGATTCAACTAATTGTAAATAAGTTTATGGTTTTTACCAAAACAGAAAAAATCGAATGTCGATTTTCTAGGATAAAATATCGATTCACTAATTGATCTCAGATCGCCATTCCTAAGGCTGAGTGCCAGTTCAGGAATTTTCCTTGTAAGTTGAAAGCAGCTCAAAATGTCTAGGTCCATTACCAGTAGCCCTCGAGTTGCTTCAGTGAGCATTTATCAACGTTGTTGTTGCTGTTGTTGCACGCCTCCATTGGTTAACAGTGCTAGACCAGGTCCATGACGTAGTACACTTTCAGAAAGTCCAACACCATCAAGGGATCGTCTTCTAAATCCTGCTTGGTGAGCCCTAGACATTCGAGGATGTGAGCAGGCGAGGTCGCCTCAGAAGAACAGTTCATGCACATTTCAATGCTCTTACATCCTTCGGAAAATTTCATTGTTTTGATATGGCCACTTCGAAAGCGGACTAGAACGATCAACGTACTATAAAGCAACACGAAGTTTATTAGTGACGGACCTTGTGATTTTAAAACATGGTAAAGAGACAAGGACGACATCGACCTGGGATTCCCCCTATCCTAACTACCAAACCAACGGGAGGACTTTGAACCTAACCAGATTTAACGTGTAACAACTCCTCTGCACAGCAAATCTTCGGTGGTACAAGGACTCGAACTCGTGACACGCAGACCAGGAGTACGTGACCTTAACTACTAGGCAACCACACCCAGTCTATTTGCTCCGGATTGCGACAAGTTAATAAATTATCAACAAACATTTTACACACCTATTCTTTGAAGTTGAAAATTTTCCTTAAGTTTTTAAACTATTTAATTTCCATTTTAAATAGATATTTAAGAACAAATTTTGAAATTAGAAAGTGAAATCATAATACTTAATGATAAATCGCGAAGATGCTGATACCTAAAATTCATGAAAAAACTTATTGAATCTATTTCTAAGGGGAAGTAAGAAGACATTGCAACCTAAAGAAAGACAACGAGGCAGCTTGGGGAGAACCAGACTATTCCAGATGTCTATCAAGCGAATTTCTTACTATACAAGACAAGGTATGTAATATCGTATTAAAAATATTAATTTTCAGTACAATAAAAAAATTATAATCTTGATTTTATTACGTAAAAAACATACTTATTAAAAATTTTGGGAGAAAAAAATGGTTCAAGTTTTGCTATCTTTATCAAATATAATTAAGTTTTAAAGAGAAGGAGAGAAATTTATTACACAAAATAAGTTCAGAACATTAAAAATTTATATAAAATTAAAATGATTTACATACTATATAAGTTATTTCTATAAAATAATTTACAGTGTTTTATCAATTACAAAACATTATTTGCCTATTTAGCTTGTTTTATTAATCACCTGAAATAAAAATTTATAAAAAATAAATATAACTTTTTTTTTCATTAAGAGTATTAAGAGTAATTTGTTTTGCGAAATTACTTGAAATCTAAATAGTTTGCTGAGTGCCTATCCTATTTCATTTAAGCCAATTGTACTATGGGGTACAATAATTTTGCAGCGAAATAGAAATATAATTTCTTCTATAAATACTTATACTCTTTATAAGATTGGGTTGACATTATTTGCGAAAGGAATAGTACGTTTTTATAGTAATTAGTAAAAAAATTACTTTCATTTGAATCCAAGACACCGTCGATTCTAAGTCGCACCCCAAATTCTCAGCACGTTTCAGGGAAGATATAAAAAAATAGTGTAAAATCGATATCTGATACTTACAAAATAAAAAATTTAAAATGAGTGTAAGCGAATATATTATTTTCCCAGTATTAAAATCTTTTAAATACGTACATGAAACTGTAATTGCTCTAACATTTTGTGTCATGTTCAATTTTCCCTCATCCAATGAATTTTTCCCCCTTCGATTCTTGGTCGCCTCCGATCTTCAAAAACATTAACATAGGGAACAAAGTGAGGCTTAGATTCGAATAAATACGATAAATCAAATTACCGTATATACTTGAATCTAAGCTGCACTTTTTCTCTGAAGTTAAACCTGCTGAAAATCGTGTGCGGCATGCATGCATTTAAAAGTTTATAATACTTGTAAAATTCACTAGTTATTCACGTCTTTTAGTTGTCATTTTAAATTTATTTTAATTTCTTAAAATTGGCTATCAATAAACCCTTTTTCACTATTTTTCATTAAAACTTGTAGAGAATTTGGGGTGCTGTTTAGAATTGTGATGGTGGCTTAGATTCGAATAAACACGGTACATTAAGTTGAAAGGTAAGAAATATTAAAACCATAAACTTCTCTTTCGTTATCTCTGTCATGTAATACAGTTTCTACTTTTAAAAGAAGTTCCTTAAAAATTCTGTTTCTTATTTTTATATAGTAAAATATAAATCCGTAGTAATTCCGTATAATCAGAAGAAAAGGGGTCAAAGAATAATTATTCACTTCATTAACAAAATACCATCCACAAATATGAAAATGCAACAAATGAAACATAACATTGCACTGGAAAGCAAGTTATTTAACTCCCGTCTTTATGTTTCATTCAAAACACATTCAATTACTTAACCGAAATCAAACCTGGAACTCGTTACATGAAAAGAACGCTCCTTAAATCATTCGAAACCTTTTATCGATATTTAAAACGAAAATACCCTCCTCATTTGAAAGGAAGACGATATTTTAGAAGGGAAGTGTTCCTTCCTGTGCTCATCATGTCTTTAAACCGATCTTTTGCAGTTTGAAAGTCTTCGGATGGGTTATTTGATCACGGAAGTGGGCACCCTGATGCAAGAGCTAAAGCTTTATTTGTGGAATATGAGGGACCGTTTCCATATTGCCGAAGGAGAGCCAGTGGTGGATCTATTGGAAGGACTTCTGGATTATCAAAGGAAACACGGGAAGAACGATGAGAACCAATTCAAAAATAATTCGCAGGTAAGTTTTAATGTATGATTTTATTGTTATCATGTTTATGTTGAAATAACTATTTGTGATATGTCAATGTATTATTAGCTTCACTTGTATGTTACGGAATCTTTGAACTCGATTTTTAGTGATAAATTTGTTTGTTTATTCATTTTTAAATGTAAGATTATTTATCAGCCTTTGTCGAGTATTATTTAAAATTAAATTATATCAATGGATATTCTCAACCAAAGTTCGAATCAAGCGCCATAAGTAATTTGTATATTATTTCTTTGTGTGTGTGTGTATGTTTCTAACTCTTTCAAATTTTCTTGCTATAATATTGATTCAAAATTAAAATACATTTGATAACAGATTTTTTTAACGAATACAGAAAAAAAAATTGAAGGTACTGTATGCATAAATTTAAATGCTAATAAAGTGCTATGATATATATATATCGCTTTTATAAGATTCACCTGTATGTAACGGAATTTTGAACTCGATTTTTACCCACTTTAAAAGGTCAGATGAATTCGAAATTTTGTATATTTGTCAAGGACCGATGACAATACAATAATTTAATAACTTTGTTCCATTGTCCTGATCATGATCAACATGATTAATGGTTTACCATTTCCAGATTTGGTGACTAAAAGATTAAGTTACAGCCCTAAGGCGAAAACATTCATAATACAAATACAGGGTGAGCCAAATAAGACCTACTAATCTTAAACACGAATAATTCTTGTAATAATCACTTATTTTGATTATTTTTTATATATTCAACATATTTTATGGAAATTATGTATGAATATTATGTATATTATGTCAAATGTCACCTATTTTTCTCCATACAGAAACTGGCTCTTATTAACACATTTTCCATCACACTACGCAATGTTTCTGGTTGAATGCTCAGTATTTCGTCTCAAATATTCTGCTTTAGCTGTCTAATAGTCTTTGGTATATTAACATACACTTTGTCTTTTAAATATACCCATAAAAAAGTCTTGCGCAGTTAATTCTAGCGAACGAGGTGGCCAAGGGATTTTTTTTTAATCAGACGTTCGCTAAAAATTTCACGCAGCAGGTGGTCTTGCGGTAGCAGTGTTTGCACAATTTGAATTTTCCATGGGTATATCAAGATCCAACCTTAAAATTCTACACCATGTTGTTCTGGAAATGCCCAATTAGCTAGAACTACGGCGAATTGAGACAGATCTGCCGCACAGTTCCCACGTTGTCTTCAGTGCGAATATTTCGAATGGCACCTCTTCCAGGACGGTCGGCAACTGAACCCAGTTCCCCAAAACGACCAAACAAACTCCCAATCATGAAGGCTGTGGGAGATGATCTTGAATTAAAATATTTCCAATATTTACACTGCGTCATAGCAACTGATCGTTGACAAAAATAGAAAAATTTGATAATTTTAACACATTGTTTTGTACTGTATGGTTCCATATAAAAAAAAATTCCAAGAATTCAATTATAACCTACAAAAAAGAAAAAAATTATTTGTGTTTAACATTGGTAGGTCTTATTTGGCCCAACCTGTATAACAAACAAAAAAGTGTTCTTTATATGAAAAAAGGGAGGACGAGTCAGCAATTTCTTAATTTCGTTTTCTATAAAAGAGGGGTTCTTTTATTAGCTTTTTTTAAACTGTTATTTATTTATTTATATTTTTAATGAATGTAATAAAATTTCTTGTAAATGACTTTTTTTACTTCATCCGTTAATATTGTTTTGATATTGCTCTATGAGTACTAAGCAATTTACTAGTTAGAATGTGCTGATGATACTGACCATCCGTATTAAAATAAATTGCATTTTGTTCGTATATTATAGATATGACTGAGAGACCAACTTTATATTATATCTTAAGTTAAATAAAAAACTCATTTTTTTTTCAATATATCATTTATTATATCGTAATGCATAATACTTGGTATGGTCTAGAATTCTAAAGCACTTTCTATATTTTAAAACAATTCAATGTTAATATTAAAAACTAGGACTTGAAAAGAAAACATTTTTTTTTTCAGACAGAAAACTTTTTAAATTTAATGATATATTCTAATTTATTCTTTTCTGTGATACTAGAAAGTGGAACACTTTTTTTACACTTCTGATTAGTTTTCTCTTGGAATCCATCACTTTCATATCTAAAATACTTTATATTTCACATTCTTCACTGAAATGTCAGATGCGTTTTTCACTTGCAAATGTAAATGATAAATAGGACATAAGCCTTAAAATGTCTAAATTTTAGGAATATATGGCATAATAAAGAGAACTTGGAGAGACTTAACTGCGTAAGTTCATATTAATTTTATTTCCTTGAGAAAAATTCAAAGTTTTGATTGTTTTATTAACAGTATATGAAATAAGCTTTTGTAAAAAATATCTCTTAAATATCACTTGATTTAATATGTTTTAACATATGTAAAATCTCTAACGGCTGGTTTTTGCTTAAATTTCAATATTTGCTTTTTTACAGCTGATTATATTTATTTTTATAATGGGGGCATTAATATGCCCTGAGTCCAATATAAATGACATGGTTCCAATGCTTTTTTTTATTTTATTAGTCGATGTTTTTTATTGACTGTTTTAAATCTTCTTTACTGGTTATTTTGTTTATTTTTTCTTAAAAATTGAGATTATGTTATTTTAATTTATATTTTCAAACTCTTACAACTTCCTCGGCATACTTTTTTCTCTTCCATTTCAGAATTCTTCGTAACTTCGCATTTTTGTTTTTGTTTCTTGCGAAAAAGAGAAATTGATAAATTCTAGATTCATCATTTATCGTACATATTTAGTTTATACTTAACATCCCTATATCATTATTTTTATAAATTGCAATATTAAGTTTGAAAAGATAAATTTATTTAAATTGATTTATTTGCAAACACTAATGACATAAAAATTACACGAATATATGTAAAAGTAACTATTAAATAACAAAACATTATTCGATCGTTTAAAATAAAAATAACATAATCTATTATTTGATTTTTCCGGGTGTACTTTTTTCTTAAGCAACTATCTTTCTCTTTACAAAATCCGTAATCCTCATAATTATGAACTACAACTAAATTAGGAATAAAATCCTCAGCTGTGGTCATCCCATTTCTTACACCCCAATAAGGATATTGGGATCCGATTGATTTAACATTCAAAGCACCCTCATGATCAAATTACCAAGAAAATCTTCACTTTGCAATCAAGCCTTTATTATGTTCTGCATTATTTAAGCACAATTGTTAAAACATTTTTTACAACAAAATTTGCAATGCATGCCCATTTTCACTGCAAACTGAAAGCACTAATTCGAATAATCAATTTGTACACGGATGCGGATCTCACTCAGTAAGAATAACAATAAAATTTTAAGAAAGCCATACTTTTAGCAAATTTTGTGAACAGCACAACATTGTCTATTATAATAATCTTTTCAATAATGTTGTAACTAAGATCACTGGCATTTAATCTTTGGTTATAGAAATGCTATTTTTAGCACCCCCCTTGTGGTAAACTTACTGTCTGCAATTATTCAATTCTTGGTTAACTGAATTCTAAATGCATAACTAGAATTTGTTCATTTCTATTATTGAAAATGGTTGACTGGTAAAAAAGACATAATTTAATTTAAATTTTTTTCTGTAAGGAATAGGTTGTTTATATACTTTTTGTTTTGCGTTGTTAAAATCAATTTCGTAAGAATATGTTTATTCAAGCACTCATCTAATTATTACATCAGTTCGTTATATAATTTACGTTCGTTATAAATTACGTGACATATTGCAATATTGGTTAATAATGCAATATGCCACTTCTTTAGTTTAATATTCCTAGGTATTTAATGTATTGAAAAATGATTATTTTTTAATGTAAAGGGAATGTAAAAAAAGCTCTTTCAAGCAAGCACCTGCAACAAAAAATTAGCAATGATATTTGCAAGAGCTTTTGTTTATTTTTTGTGCATTTTTAGGCAAGAACTTAAAGATAATAAAATAAGTTAATTATAATTTTATTGGTGAAATATTTATTCTCTGTAAAACGTTCATTTTTTAAAAAAAAATTCAAAGTTTTATAAAGATGTGTTCGAATAAAAAAAATGTCTACATGAAATTCGTTGTAAAGAACAGCTTTAGCCATATATAAGGGACATTTTTTATGTATTTATCTCGGGACGATGCATTCTAGAACATAAAGTTCCCTTCCGCCAGTTTTCATGTTCACTTTTATCTGAATCTATATGTCTTTTCCGAATTCTTGTCGAATCAATGGTTTTTCCATTCTCCACTGTTGCATATTTCTTTCAAATTTATCGTATTTTCTCACGAAGAATTTCTTTCGAATATTCCACAACCTTTAAGAGTCAGTTTCTTGCGAGACATACAAACTATTATTTTTTTAATACTGCCTGAACTTCTATACGAATGACAGATACAACTACACATTTATCGAACACTACCTATATTATGCACATATTACATGATTAAGGTATACATCAGACAACCATTAGGACAAATCTTAATACAAACACTGTGGAATTTTCATTCACAAATGAGTCTCGAAAACAGTTAATTTACTAACTTAATTACTCGAGAGCATCGAACTCAGCCAAAGGGTTTCGAGCTGCGAAATTACCCAATGCAATAAAATTGTTTATTTAAATATTTATAGTATCAAATTCTGTTTTTTTAATCCAATATACATTGGGACAATGCAAGCCATTTATATGATGCGTTACTCGCTTTCTTCTTTGTCTTTCGTTATAATGTGAATAACTATATACTGCTTATAAATTGTTGATATCTAAATCCTAGCTACAAGCTTTTGATTGTATTAAAAACCACATACTTGTCACCACTTGATTTGAAAAAGACAGGAATTGAATTTCGCAAGCGGAAGCATAGTTAAATTTTATGCTCCCGAAACCTATTCCGCATATCCATGAAATCCATTCTAAGCAGATTTCTACGCATCAAAAGAGAGAAACATACTCACCAAATTAACAGTCTGCGGGTTTATGGTTGAAAAACGAGAATGTTTATCTAAAATGTTCTCTTAACCACAAGCAACTTTCCTAGAAGTCGTTTTCAATAAAACTCGTTATTAATGGATATCTACTTAACAAAAAAAAACGAAAATGCTTACAAATTTCGTCAGTAGATTTTATTATTTATGGGAATCTCGTGGTGAGTCAAAGAGTCAGTTTTAGACCATATACAGGGTGTAACTAAACTCTTCGGCAAAACTTTAAGGGATGATAGTACACATCAAGACAAACAATAGGAAATAGGAAACTGAGGGTCCCAAACGTCTCCCGAAGGAGATAGGAGCCATTAAATTTTAGGGTCCGAAATTTCAAATGATTATAAAAAACGGAAAAATGGGTCGATTCGTCAGCCATTTTCGCTAAAATTATTCTTTTTGTCAGTAATTTCTTGAAAAATAAATTTTAAAGATAAAGCTCAAAAAAATGTCGATAGACTTTGGAGTAACGAACAACTATTTTTTACTGTTATTTTTTGTATCACATTAAATGCTTTCAAAAGCTTAGGCTTAAACTTAAATTTTGAGCACAAAATATGAATCGTTGGGGGTGGTTAAGTAGCGCAAACTAAACTATGTTCAGGAGGTGAAATTCGAACTCACCTCCTGCCCTGGACACAGTTCAGTTATTCACGATCTTAGGTGCTCGGTCGTAGACTAGGCAGCAGCTACTACCCACTAAACGTAAAATAAACGAGAGAGGGATGGCAAAATTAAATAAAAAATTTATTCATAACAGACATGAGCAATTTCTCCCCACAAATTTCCCAGTTATGCAAATCACCCGATTTGCATGCAAAGTGTAGTACACAAGGATTTAACTGTATGGTGCTAATTGTATGTCAGAAAGTAAAGTTCTACTGCAAAGTGTTCCAGCCTACATAAAGGCTCGTATGTGGTTCCAATATGACGGAGCGCCTACACATTTCAGCGCAGATGTGCAAAGTGAATTAGATACAGCATATCCAGGGCAATGGATTGGGTGGGGTGGTCCGGTAAATTGGCCGGCACGCTCACCTGACCTCTCCTGCCTAGACTTCTTCCTCTGGGGCGATATGAAGAGTCTTGTTTACGAATCCGATGAGGCCCTTTTTGAGAGGATTTCCGTCGTAGCAGGCGAAATCCGGGAGATGCCCGGGGTATTTGCTAATGTTCAACATTCTGTCCGTCGGCGGTGTGAGGCCTGCATCTTTGCTGGTGGGCGCTTTTTCGAGCAGTTTTTGTAATTCCACAAGAAAATCATGCGTGTACCATTTTCTACGTGTCATCATTCATTCAAATTTCATTTACACACACTACGTGCATACATCAACATGTTTTTTTTTTTATTTTGAGCAGAGAAGTTGCTCATGTCTATTATGAATGATTTTTTTTAATTTTGCCATCCCTCCCTCATTTACTTTACATGTAGGAGGTAGTAGTTACTTCCTGGTATACGACACCAAGTCCTACGACACCAAGATCGGGAATAACTAAACTCTGTTCAGATGGAAAGGAGTTTCAAATTTCACCTCCTGAACACAGTTGAGTTTGCGCTACTTAACCACCCCCAATGATTCAGATTTTGAGCTCAAAATTTAAGTTTAAGCCTAAACTTTTGAAAGTATTTAATGTGGTACAAAAAATAACAGTAAAAAATAGTTGTTCGTTACTCCAAAGTCTAAAGCACCCTCTATCGACATTTGTTGAGCTTTATCTTTAAAATTTATTTTTCAAGAAAATACTGACAAAAAGGATAATTTTAGCGAAAATTGCTAACGAATCAACCCATTTTTCCGTTTTTTACAATCATTTGAAATTTCGGACCCTAAACTTTAATGGTACCTACCTCCTTCGGAAGACGTTTGGAACCCTAAGTTTCCTATTTACCTTGTTTGTCTTGATGTGTACTATCCTTCCTTAAAGTTTTGCCGCAGAGTTTAATTACCCCCTGTATAAAATTTACCAATAGATAAAAGTGCACAAGTTCAATAAAAAGAAAATGCTCTGGGGGTTGTAACACTGGTCCCATCGTTTCTGCAGCACGTCTATGTCTTCTCTTCAGAAATAATATGGTTGACTCTTGAGGAAGTCCTGTCCAGCTTCCTTCACTTTATTGTCCAACAGACACGTTATAATGTCTTAAGTGGCCTAAAGAACTAGAAGTCACAAGGGGACAAATCCAGACTGTATGGAGGGTGTTCTAACATTTCTCAACAGATTTTTTTAGTTGCCTTGGTTTCATAGGAGACGTGTAGGCGGACATTGTCATGGAGATCCGATGTCGTATTTTGCTATTCTGGAAAACTTTTACACAAACTATCCCAAGACGCTCGACCTAAACATCGCTTGCCATAGACTTCAACTATTCGTCAATAGATGCCCGCATTAAACTCACATCCTACAATCAAAACTACTTTATTCGAAAATTGTGATTCGACTATTTTTTTTCTTCTATTACCAAAACCAAAAGCTCCTTAAAGAAATAAATGAATATTTTCAGCTAATTTCAAAGTATACAAGATATAACTTCCATGAAAATTCTTATTATTATTTATGTTAAATATACTTATATGAAATATAGGATTGTGCGTATTAATGATCTAATTATGTTCAAAGCAGTATTATTTCTAAGAATTCTGTTACCTGACATTAATTTTAATCCTAAAACAACCAGTTTATGATTCACTTACTATATTTGACTAGCCAATGTCCCCCATAGTAAAGGATCGAGAAAGTGATTATCCGGATACGATTTTAAAGTAGAAAGTAAAGTTGTTGCGAATTGTTAGGAAAATCGCAATCATTTGATGATGACAGATAGAGATGCTGTACACATAATCCAGCAATATCTTAACCACTTGTATCCGATGCAAATGAAGGGATGAAACATAGATGAATATCTACACTATTCTATGCATAAGATGGAGTTGGATCCGAGGACATACACAAGTAAATTGATCCATTTATATGTGTAGTGAAGACGTCTAAGGCATTAGAGTTTAGATATTGCGTTTACTAGGACATTCAATCCGTGAATATGCAGTTTACCGAAGCACATGTAATTGCTGAGTGCAGACTGAATTTCGCTACTGCATAACGTGTACTAATAAATTGTATTTAGGACACAGGATTATACAGAATAAATAAGTTTATTTTGTTTTTAAAATAAATTAGTTAAAATTATTTTCCATATTCTTCTAAATTTAATCCTTTTGTAGTGTCACGATCCATTCAAATAAGATATACTTAAAAGCTTTCTCTTTAAGATACCTTTCATGTCTTTTCGAAGTATAAATTTAAATACAGACAGACCTTTGTTTAACAAAGTCGCTAAATCCCGAAAAATAGTTCGTGATAGGAAAAATTCGTTAAATAGAGATTCATCTTTAGAAACCTCATAAAACAAAATTTTACATTCTGAAACACTAGATATTATTAAAAAAGTAATTATTCACACTTATTTTATAGATAAATATCTATTTATTTTATAAATCTTAAATCAAGAAAAATAAGAAAAATAAATATTGTCCAGGAATGTACTGTATTTTCAACTATAAAAAATATTTTTTGTATTAAAATTAATTAATTTTAATGATATTTCTAATTGTAAGCGTTCAAGAAATTTTAGACATACATTATTTTATAACATGTAATTTTAAACATACATTACCACATGCGTCATTAAATTTACTTACTAATTAAATCCGTTAATTTTACCTCATAAAATGTATTAAAATAGAGAATAGCTTAAAATGTCCAGAAACATTTTTAAAAAAAGGGGAAAAAAATTAATTAAAAGACAAAAAGTTCTTTAAATAGAAAATGCACTTTACTATTTGGAGGTTATCTTACGAAAAAAATAATTGAATGTCCTTGGTTCCGTTAATAAGTTTGCAAAATGGAAGAAATTGCTGAATATAGAGGTTCTTAAAATGGAGGTCTGACTGTGTAACCCTCAACATTTAAACAATGCAAATAGCTATAATTGCTATAACTATATTTAGAACAGCTTTTAGAAGCTGCTTAAAATTCTCACGAAAATTCTTAATTTTTTCTCGTATTGTATATATTAGTTTGGCAACTCAACTCAAAACGTCGAAAGAAATTTCAAGCAGAAAAATTTATTAATAAGAAATTACTTGGGAGGAGGGGGGGAAGAGGAATTGAATTTGTACAATTCCAATAAACATAATCGTGTTTGTTGTTTTAATATTATTCTTAAGCGTTAGTTCAGAGTAAACTACGATAAATAATAACTAAACTTAGAATATATAATAGTTAGTTATTTATTTTAATAGTTGAATTATCGTTATTCTCTTTTAATATGTTTTAAGCTAATTCATAGGAAACATTATTGCTCACATGAAAATATGAGAGACAAAAGAAGAGAGCACTTCATTTTCTAAAAACAATTTTGTTTCAATTATTATGGCATTTTAGTCAATGTTTCAATAAAGAAACTATGTGTGTGTGACATTTTTCCTCTTAAAATACTTTAGTTACAACTATTTTGCTATATTTTTTCGTATTCCATTAGGTATGGATTAAATGGGTATTTCTGCTGATATAATTGCCTCAATTTACTTGTTTTGCTTATTTTTAATGCATTTGTTTCGTCAATTTAGCTTTATTTGTAAGATAATTGCTTCTATTATTTTTAGAGTAAAAAAATTCCCTAAATATAGTTATTGTTAATATAAATGTATATACTGTTATGATATACAAAACATTTTTCATAAAAATATGTATATATATATATATATATATATATATAATTGTAATAAAATAGTTTACATTTATACTAGTTATTATAATACTTTTTTAATGTTTTAAATTATTTACATGTTTTTAGAGAAAATTATTTCTTTCTCTCTGTGAAAACGCATGTGTAGTTAACAAAAATGACCTTTTCTTAAAAATTTGACTTTAGGAAAATTATCTGATGACGCATAACTTTTCATTTTTAATTCCAAACTGATATTTAGAATTCATGGTCTTTTAGTCTAAACTTTTAAAAAATAATAAAAAACAACTTAAAAATATTAAAAATACTTTTATTACTTAATAAATTAATTTTTAATTATTTATTTTGAGTATCATGTTACCATATTTTAAAATTATTTTATAAAAATTCCAAACATATATATATCTTATATAATAATTCACATTAATTTCCTATTAAAGGCTTTTCAATTTGTAATAGTATTGATACCTCCAGGATTTCGCGTAAATGCTTAATTGTTAGCTACCCGCCTAACGGAAGTAACTGTAACTTTAAAAACTTGAAAAAACTGTTTATTTCTTATTTCTAATAGGCTGCGGATAGGAGTTTTTCCATTGCAGACCTAGTACATCCCTCGGAAGCTGGTATCTTTTTTTAGTTCAGCACCATATAGGCGGATACCAATCACCATAGGTAGTTTTAACGCACAGTTTTCTCCCTAGAGGGAGACACCTGAGCTCTAAAGATGCGAACTTGTACTACGATTTTAATTTTGCTGAGAGCACCCAAGCCAAACAGACACTGTAGGGATATTTCACACTTAAAAATTGTACAATCAAAGAATTTAGAAAATCATCCGACTATCTGGACCAATCAGAAGAGACGTCCTTCGAAGTCATGTAAGCTTTTGAACTTCCGGAGGCCGTTTTTTTTTTTTAACCCACCGCGGCTTGCTTTTTTTTATTATACGGTGATGTTTTGTTCTTTGTTTTTTTTTTTTTTTTTATATGTGTGTGTAATCGCAAATAGATGATGAATGCTAATTAAGAAGATATTTCCTTATATTAAACGATTCCTCATCACTCCAACAACCATTAAAAGTACAACTTACTCACAGAAATAATAATAATAATAAAAAAAAGTTTTCAGTGGCGTGAGGTACACCCCCGAATTGTGGGGGTCAGAGTTCTAGGGGGTTACAACCCTGACTGATGCCAAGTATGCAATCTTTTGTGAGATCCGGCTTTGTGCCCAAAACATGACTTTGCAGGGGAGCCTTAATATAACATACTTCCATCCAACTTCACGACATATATATATATGCTGTCATCAGTTGTACAATAAATACGTAGCTGTCACTAAGTCACATTTTCATATATTTATTGCCAACTATTTTAAGCATTGGCGTAACGAACAATATTAAGGACCTCCTGTAAAGTCAGGATTTGGGCCTCAAGAGGAATCTTATAAAGGGATCGTACTTGGCATCAGTCAGGCTTTGGGCCCCCTAGAATTCATCACCCCCTCCCCGATGTGAGGTTGTGGGGATGTACGTTACAACACTGAATTTCAGGTTCAGGAAAAAATCCATACATGCATTGATTTTTGCAAAAAATTTGATAAATGTATTTAGAGACGTTCAATTCTTAACAAAGCAAAAGATGAAAATTAATCAAACGAAGTCACAGCTTAAATTTCACCATCTTAAAATAAATGTAAGTTAAGCAAAAATAAATAAAATTTTTATAGCCTTAAAAAGTATTCCCTGTTCATTTATGTATTTAAATATACGTTGTAGGATTCGTCTAACATTTTCTAACAAGACGAAAATCAATTCTTTTATTTTAAATTTTTGACTAAAACAGTCAAGATTATTATATTGCATTTAAAAAATTGAATAGCTCATTAGCCGATTTTAAGAAACAAAATAACGCTGGTAATCACTTTTCAATTAATTTTAGCATTTCGCAAAGCTTTCTTAATTAAATCGAATGTAGACACAGCAAATTCTATTCTTACACTATATTCTATATTCAAAAAATCATCATTTAAAACCCCGTGATATTTCCTTCTGCTGTTATATTATAGAAAAAAAAATGTCAATATATGAAAAATGATTTAAATTTTAAAAATTATGTGAGTACAACATACGTTGCTTTAATTTTGCCTGCTACAGCACGCTTCCCATCTTTTACTGTTAAGTTGCCAATTAAAAAATTTGCTGCAATTTTGGATAGATATAGCATTACTAATTAACTACTATTTTTGTTACTAAATTTAGAAGAGAAAGTCGTTACAGAAAAAATGCGTCTTTGGCAAAATTTGGCGACAATTTTGATCGTCCTGATTTGCGATGTACTAATAAATTACCCTTTAATGTTATTAAAAACATAATTATTATAAAAATTATAATGATTTAAAAATTCGCAATTAAATAACAGATTCTGAAATATATATTTACAATAACGATGCTTTCACAACTTCTGTAACAATTTAAAATAAATCATTTTCGGTGATAAAAATGTGAAAATTTTAAAAATTCCTAAATTTAATAAGAACAAAAAATTGTATAAGTAAACTCTTTCATATTTAATGCCTCTGGAATTTTTAAGGTAATTTTTAAATTTTAATTACAAAATGTGTGAAACTGAATAAGCTCAATGAGATTTTTTTTAAGTTTTAAAATAGATATAATATCTAAATATTATCTGACTTACAACTTCGCCTATTGTACATGTGGAATTTATGAGCAGGAAATAACTATAAAGTATTTGAATTCACTTTTTTTGCTGCATTTTTTTTAATGAAAAGTTGAGGAATTAGGATGTTAAACAGATAAAGGAAAAATAATCATTGACTAGGAAATTTATTTTTTCTTAATTATATTAACTCTAAAATTTTATACTTATTTTTTTTTCCTTTTTTTTTGTTGTAAGTCTAAGGAATTTGTCCTATACAAGTGATATTTTAAAATATTAAAAAGTGTACCTTGTACTTTAATACTATGGATTATATCTTAATAAAATTAAACACACAGATACTATACTAAATGTACATCTGTCGCCTAACTTTAAAAACTATTTACGTAAGATTACTTCCTTCCTCAGTGGCTCGACATCCTAGGGTGAGCCTTGGCCTTCTCAAGAAGCCTTTTCCAGGCCAGCATTCTTAAGCTAGTGTTCTCCAATTTTTATTTCTCAAAACTAGAAGTGTTTTTTTATAGGCAATCCACCCACCTTAGATTCGGCCTACATTTTCTCCGTATGCCATTTGGTTGGGCATTGAAGACTTTTTTAGTGGTGCGGTCTTCGTCCATTCAGGCAACGTGACCTGCCCATTTAATTCGTTGTACTTTGATGAAGTTAACGATGCCATATTCTTCATATGAGCGATAGAGTTCTAAATTTTATTTTCTATACCATGAGCCATTTTCTTGAATTATTTCAAAAATAATTCTCAAAATCTTCCTTTCGTAAATACTTAACAGGGGTCCTCATCTGTTCAAGACATGGACCATACATAAATTAATACTGATCTTAAAAGACTTTATTAAATTAGAACTTTTGTTTTTTCTTTTGATTACATTTGATTTTATATATTTTCGTATTTCATTGCGACATCTATTAGCCATAGTAATTCTCTTTTGAATTTCAGTAGTGCAGTCGTTAATTTCAGAACCTAAATAAGTGAAACTGTATCAACAACTTTGAAGTTATACTCTTCAATTTTAAAGTGGGAATTGTGTTAAACCACAATCCAATGCAAGGCATGTGTATTAAGTCTTATTTTCATTAATTCTCAGTTCAATCCTGAGGGCCTATTTCTCTAAACATAAGACAGCTTTTGTTATAGTGCGGTAGGTGTTCGAGCAATAATAACAATGTCATTAGCAATAGACAATTATATTGATTTCTTAAAGATATTTCCTCTGCCATTTTAAAAAGATTAAGTTTTTAAATTAAGAACCTTTTTGTATAAATATTTTATTGTTTATGCTTATCAAGGTACGTTCTTTATATATGCAATCATCGATGTTTCTCAAACTTTCAATATGTGCGACCCAAAAATCAATCGCAATTTTCTTCACGCCCCCTCCCTTCCTACATTAGCAAAGTATTGAATTCAATAATACTATATTTTGAAACTAAAGCTACAATCGACTAACTTCTTAAATACCACCGACGTATATAAACATCTCACTCAGCCAAAGTATTTATTGCCTTGAACGTATACATAAGGCATTCCGAAGTACGATCTCTTCTGTGCACTGCTATCTATAAATTTATTTCGAAGGATTTAAAATCCAATAAAAAGTGTTTGACAGAGTATTTGCGAAGGATTTACTTATTTCAGAGAATTGCTTGTTTATTCCGTTTCTCTCCCTCCCTCGCAATGCATCACATACGCAAACCGTGGAAAACGGTGTCATTAGGAGCGAATCGCTCAACTTTCAATCGGCAGTAAAGGGATTAATTATAAACCGACATATTGTCAAGACAAGTATTAATTTTTGTATATAATTTTAAGTATGGCAAACGTATGGGGTCAATGGTAATTATTAAACTTGTTCTTATTGTTAAATTAATTATAAAATACATTGTGCAGTACTGATACATTTATATGTATATTTTGTGTTAATGTGTATATGTGTTAAATTTGTATTTTATTTTTTTATTATGTCAAAATGTATTTTGATTATTTATTTTCAGTAAATTAATTTTTTTTTTAAATAATCTTTTGTTTTCGACTTTTCAATATGCTCGCGCCCCTTTCATAGTGTTATTACGCCCCCTGGAAAAGCGTGCTCCACAGTTTGAGAACGTTTTCTGTGAATCCATAAAAAATGTTTTCTAATGTATAAAATACTTACGTCACTATCAAAAAACACCTGAGAAAGTAAACACCACCTAAAAATCCTCTTACAAATATATGACATTAAATAATTACACTGGAAAGAAAAATCAATTTTTTTTGTTCTGTGCAAAAATCATTTCCCGATGCTTATATTACCTTTTAAAAACAACCACCTACTAAAAAAAAAGCTTCTGAGTAAGAAACTGCTAATCCCATTGACTTCTTAGCATCAAGAGTAAATAACTGTCTGAGCATATAACCCTTGATAGTCGCTTCTGGTGTTTATTCATAGTCTTCATTTTTTTTATTCCAGATCTTCCTGGATATCGTATCGTTTCTTCTGGATTCACCTCGTCTGATTCAGAAGCAGTCCGTAAGTAAGGAGAATTTTCTGCTTCGTAAACACGAAATCGTAATGCTCTTGGAGAAAGAGAGAGTAATATTTCGAGGGGAAGATGTCCAAAGTGAGAAGTAAACCTAGCGTATCAAAGTTCACCTGTTGCCAGATATGGAAAGCTAGTTTTGCTATACATCGATCGTTCTTTGATTTACTGATGTGTAATACGTTTGAAGTGAACAGTTTTAATATAATTTTGAGATTTGGGGTTTCCTTTTATCATAATCAACATTAACCTCTGAAAACACGGGTTTTTTTTCGGAATAACCTGCAAAAAATGCCCGAGCTTATTTTGACAGGAAATGAACAAATAGATATAGTTTAGTATCGTATAGATCAGGGATGGTGAACCAGTGGCACGCGTGCTATTAATGGCATGATGCACAATATTTTGGGCTCACCATCGACCAAAATTGTTAGCATTGTAGTTCAAAATGACAAAGTTCACTATGAAGTATTACGAACAAACGCGAGTGATCGCTTGCAGGGCGCATACACTTTCGTTATTGTCTTGCCTTAGTTACGCCGTGGACTAATGATGAAAAGTTTGTCTACACATTGTATAGTCAATTTTGTTAAGGCAACTGTATTTTAAAGTTTATTTGTGTGAAATATATGATTTTTTACTGTTATTTAACATGGCTAGTTAAGCACAAAAAAAGTGCAAGATAGTAAGTGTAGCAGAGAATTTCAGTTTGGTGGTCTGAGAAATTTGGCACGAATAGTAAATGCGATAAAATGGCATGTGTTTCATGTTCTGGTACAGTGGTTTGTAGATATTGTCTGCGAAACGGCATTTTGAAACAAATCACAAATCCTTTAGTCAAAAAAGTGATCCAGAGAAAAAGGCTTAGAAACCATTTCGCAGATGACTCATTCAATGTATTTTCAAAGGTAACATCTACAATAAAATTTAAGTCATTTATCGCAAAATAAAAAGTCACACTAATGTTACTTTTATTTGAATCAAACGTATAACTAAAATATTTACTATCATAAAGTGCAAAATGCATTTCTTCGTAGTAAATAAATAGTTTCGATTTGTTTAGTATTTAGTTTTATTATTTTCCCCACTGATAAAAAAGTAAAAAATTTTTACGGATTTTTTTACCTGATTAAACCGAAAAAAAATGGACGTTTATTATAAATTTTCACCCTGGGGTAAGAAGTTTATATGAGGTGTCCGGGCTTACAGTATCCAAAAGTAAGGTCTTATTATTCCGGAACTACTCATCATAATGCAACTGTTCATCCGAGGATAAGAAAACCTTCTGAAATTTCTGGGACTAGTCTGATCGTCCGTACGTGTGCGCATTATTCGGCAATTGCAGACGATAAACTTGTTACACTGATATCATTAGTGATGTGGACGACACAGCAAAAGGTGTAGTGCAAGGGTGGTGAACCAGTAGCTCGCGTGCCATTGATGGCACGCAACTGATCAAAACGATTTGCATTTTAATTCAAAATAACGAAGTTCAATATGAAGTGTTACGAACAAACGCGGGTGATCAATGGCAGTTTTCAACGAATTTTTTTCATTTGAAAGAATTATCCGAAATGCTCAAGTTTTTTATGTACACTGATGTGACTTCATTTAATAAACTGAATTTGTCCCAATTCAATTGGTTGTAATTTGAAATGCAACTAACTGATTGATTTCCAGTCTAGTTCAATAAAGATTCAAAAATTAGTTGAAAAAAAGGAGAAAATTAGAATTGATTGAAACAAAAAGATTAACAAGAAATATAAGGAAAAAAAAGGGTAATGAAATTTTTGGGAAAAATGGAATTGATTTCAAAACATTTAACTATTTGAAGAAATTGGTTCATGCTATTTTAACCATATTTTCATCTACCTCTGCCTGCGAGTCATTATATATTTAGAGATCAATAACATTAAAGACTCACTCTCTCTTAGAAACCGTTCGGCAGATGACTCCTATTCAGCTAAAAGTAACATCTTACAATCCAAATACAAGTTATTTATCATCTAATCTGCAACAACATAACTCATACTAATATTATTTTTATTTTAATTACACATATATATATAAATAAAACATATACTACTATACAGTACAAAATGTATTTTTTCGTTGTAAGTAAAGAGTTTTGAGGTGTTAGTATTTGTTTTATTATTTTCTCAATAGTCGCAAGTCAAAATTATTTGACGGCACGTCTATACCCCCATTCATTTTAAAAAAAAATACAGTTGATCCAAAAAAAGGGTTTACCCCCCGGAAGTGCATACTTTTTACGGAATTTAAAAAGTCAGCGTGTAAAAGCGGCGTGTTCGAACACAAGGAAATGTCTTTACTGGTTTGTCTAATACACTTATAAGGACTCCTACTAAATGAATCACACACAAGATCAACAATGTCTTCTCTCACGAAAACAAAAGAATTTTGCCGTGTTTAATATCAAAGTTTCCGTTTTCTTTAATTTTTTTTTTTTTTTTAAATAGTGGATAGATTTTGATGACGGATGATATACATTCCATTCTCTTCGAGCACGTCGCTGTACATGCGTGATTGATTTGAATTCCGTTAACTAAAGTACGCACTGCACCTCTTTTACTGTAGACTCCACATCTTTACTAATGAAGACAATGTAAAAAGTTTATCGCGTCTGCGATGGCCGAATAATGCGCGCAAATGCGGCCTATCGGACTAGACCCAAAAAATCTCAGAGAGTTTTTCATTCTATGAAAAAACAGATTATTATATTCTTATGGGTAGTTCCGTCAATTTCATTATTTTTGATACTTTTTAAACCCGGGGCACTTTGTTGGTTTTTTGTGAGGGGCTACGGGATTAAGTCGCACGTTCAGCTACACGAGGGCGTTTGGCGACGGACCACGTAACTGTATAGTTTAATATAGTTGAAAATAATTTAAATAGTACAGATAGCTTAATTATAATCTAGCGTATCTATTTTTACAAGTGCGGATCTCAGACGAACATTAAAAATAAAATAACGCGAGATACAAAATCACCCGTGTGAGACACGGGCACGTGCAAATTTGCCGGTCACTTTCGCCCGTATCAGATTCGGGAAATGCGATATATAGGGTTAATAATTAAAAAACTTAGATTTTAATTTTGCTATGCTAAGAGCTTATTTTTTTTTAATTAAATTTCAGTTCATAGTTATTCTAATTTTTTGAAGTAGTATTTCAATATGTTCCATTTTTGTTTGAATCAACCTTTATTTGACTTTTAATATACGCTTACATAAAAGTTTTAAATATACTAAAAATAACTAATACATATTTATTTAAAAAATTGTAAGTTAACATTTTTGTTTGAGAACATAACTTTACGAATGTTTAAAGTTATGTCTGTAAATATATAAAACAATAAAAAATTCATCCTAAGATTCATACATGTAATAATAATTAAAAAATAAAATAAATATCTTTATCTTTCAATATTTCATAAAAAAAGTATAAATGGGATAAAAATACGAGGGCTATTTTTAAAGTAAGGTCCGTTGGCGCGTATAATTCCCTAGTTCACGCGTGCGCCACAACAAGTATCTGTGTCACTGACCAGCATCCTTTGCGAACCCACATGCGCCATTTCCAGCTCTGCAGCGGTCGTGTAAGATTCGCTGTGTGTCTTTAAAATGTTTAAGGTGATTGAATCACCCGCCATGTGAGAAATACGGTATGTTATCTTTTTTTTGACTAAAAGAAGTATGTCGGCTGCAGACATTCATCGCCAGATAACAGAAGTTTATGGCACAGAAGCAATGAGTGACAGCAAAGTTCGAAAATTGATCAGGAAGTTTAAAGATGAGCGAACAAACGTCCATGACGAAAAATGCTCAAGCCGGCCCTCTGTAATACCTGATGATTTGATGCAAACAGTTGAAACAAAAATTCGTTAGAACAGGAGATTCACGATAAACCACTTTTTCATTTGAATTTCAAGACGATTCTCAGTCGGTGGTGTACAATATTGTGACTGAAGACCTCAACTTCAAGCAATTGTGTTCTCAGTGGGTACCCAGACTTCTCACAGCGGAACACAAAGAGAAGTTTACCATTTCATTAGACTTTTTGATTCGTTACGAGGAAGAAGGGGATGGCATGTTGAGTCGAATCGTTACTGGAGATGTTACATGGATATCCCATATCATCCCGGAATCAAAGCAACAGTCTTTGGAATGGCGACACACATCTTCTCCCGTCACCGTCAAAGCCAAACAAACGCTATCACAGCGCAATATTATCGCAACAGTATTCTAAGACCAGCAGTGTTTTTCTGTTGAACTTTATGCCACAAGGAGCAGCGATAAACTCGGGTGTCTATTCTGCAACTCTGCATAAGCTCCGAAGAGCATTGCAAAACAAACAGCACGGCATGCTGTCAAAAGGTGTTTTGCTCCTCCACGATAACGCAAGACCTCAATCTTCTTGGACGACTCGTTAGCTAATCGAATCTTTTGGTTGGGAGGATTTGAACCTTGCAACATACAGCCCCAACCTTGCTCCAAGAGATTTCCACCTTTTCCAGTACCTCAAACACAGTCTTGGCGGGAAGCGTTTCAGTGACAACGAAGAAGTAAGTGAAAGCGGCCGTGAGCTATTAGCTGTCCAACCAGGCAGCAGACTTGTTTGAAGAGGGTTTTCAAAACTTAATTCTAAGGTATGACAAGTGCATCAATAAACTCGGCAACTATGTAGAAAAATAGGCAAAATCATGTACAATCCGAAAATAAAAGTTTTGAGAAACAAAATATTATCGTTATTTTTTTTTTTAAACAAACAGACCTTATTTAAAAAATAGCCCTCGTATATTGTAAATTTAATTCGTAATAATATTTTTTCCCAAATATTTTTATATATATATATATAGACTAACTGTATATTTATGTTACGCTAAGTCAATGTTGTATTAGCTATCTAAATTTAATTTGAGTGACTGATGTGTTATTTGTATTTAATGAACATAAAACATTACTCTATTTTTTTAAATGTGAATTGTGTAACGTGTGGTAAAAGGAAGGACACTGTAGACACTAAACAAGTTGGCTTGCAACCTCAAACTAAAAAGTACATTACTGTCTATTCGCGTAATTTCTTGTCTGTTTTGTATATTTTAAACTTTTCCGTATTAGTAAATGTGCTCAATTAGTATGTCTAAATAATTAAAATTATTTGAGTTAGCCCCTGCAGTAGTTTTTGAGTAGCAGCTTACAATTATAATTTACATATGAGACTAATTACTTTTTCTTCAAATTTCAATGAATTTAATTTAATTACGATTTTCTGTTTATGGAGTTTTTAAATTCTTTTCAGCATAATCAAAATTTATTGCATATAAATAAAATATAAATATTAAATTATTCAAATAAAATTGCCATTAAATTTTCGGAGAACAATGAAAAATCAGTATTTTGTAAAGATGGTATGGCTGACACTGATTACTATGGTATGCTGCGACATTCCTGCCAAATTTATTTGCTAGTACAGTGTTCCACGACCCCTAGGCTATTAATTGGTACCAGTTTATGAATCAAATAATTCAAGCACTAATGCAAAAGGCAGCATTACTAAATTTAAAACAAAAATTGGAACTTCAAATAGTAATTTTTGAAAAAATAATATTCTTGACGTGTTTTCTAATTTTTAAAAATTAATTCGTCTGTCCTACAAACCAAATATAATAAATGAATAAATATTAAAGCAAAGTTTTTAATGGTAATCACATTCAATATCAGTCGAAGGAAATAATTCACAGTTTACTTTAAAAATGTAGGCATCTTGAAGTTAAAAAACAAATGTATACAATACCCGTTTGTGATTGAAAAATTTGATACTTCTGGCCTTTTGTCGATATTAATTGTCTAGTGACTGTACGTTTAGCAATTGTTTAAACCAAGAAATAAATATTGTTACTTTTTGAACATGAGTTAAAGGATTATTTAAACCAACAAAGCTTTAGTTATTTTCTTGCAATTTGTAATAACGTAAGTGAGAATTGTTATTGTTTAAACCAATCTGCCAAAATGGGAGCAGCGATATCTTCAATTATTTAGAGGTTAGAGAAACTTTTTGCTGAAACATTTCAAGAAATCATGTGAAATAAAATACTTTTGTGTTGTATTAAACATTAATTTTGTATTTATATAAAAAAATAAATTAATAAAGATTAAATAAAATTAATAAAATTATTATTACACATTCATAAATTAGTCTTTTACTCAAAGTACACAAAGCAATATAGATACACAATACGGTATATTGTCTTGTAATTCATTAAACAAATAAGTCTAAATCTTTTTTTAAAAAATTAGAATGTTATGAAAACCGATAGAATGCACAAAATGTTTTTTCATAAATAGGTGTGACTGTTATTGCATTTTGATTCAAAACTATTACCTTAACTCCTTAAATAGTCAATTTTTTAGCCCAAAATATTTTTTTTAAAAACACAAATTTTTTTTTTATTGCATTCATTTAAACCTAGCACTAAAAAATGAGAAAATTGAAGAATTTTATTTTTTTCTTCTATTTTAAAACGTTCACATTAATCTTAATTTTATAATTGTGGAACACAGAAACCCCTAAATGTAAGTAACCTTTGCATGATGTGAGGAATGCTTCATGTCTTAAAAAATTTATCTTATACTTAACAAAAATATTTCATGATCGCACCTCTTTTTCAAATGATTGAAGGTTTTGTGTGCCTGTGCATATATATATGCACTCACACTTTGAAACATGATGTAAATACAGACTCTTAAGGTATCCGACTACGTTCGGAACCATGATTTTAAAAAAGCGCATAAATGTATAATTTTCATGATATTTTGTAAGTCATTTTAAAAAATACATGTATAAATGTTTAAGGACATTATGATAAAATTTTTTAAATACAATATTTTGTAAAAATTTAAATTTTAAAAATCCTTTTTTCCAATGTCTTTTGTAAAATGTTTATTGTATTAATATCTTCTGTATATGTCGATCTCTGTACAGAGGCTCAACTATGAGTTTTGAAAAATTCACATTATTTTCAGAGTTACAACCATTTGAAATAATTATCGGCGTATTTTCTTAAAATTTCTCCTTCTGTTTTCGTAAAACATGGATAAACCGATTTCCCAAGTTATGCGTTTCAAAAATTCTAGTTGAGCCTTCTGTACAGGGGGTCTGAGCTATATACAGGCAAAATATTAATACAAGAGAAACTTTTTTTACAAAAGGAGCTTTAAAAAGGTTATTCTAAGTTCATTTTTTGCCGAAATATTGTATTTAAATCATTTTTTTTTGTCATAATGTCCTTAAAATAGTTTTATACATGTATTCTAATCTAAGTGACACTACATATCATAAATATTAACCGTTTACACGCTTTTGCAAAATTATGGTTGCGAACGTAGTCGGATACCATAAATTTCAATCGAGGCCTTAAGTTAGATATATAGGCTAAAATATAAACTTTTTTCGATTACCTTTCCATTTTCATTTCTTCTCAAGCAAAGAACTGTGCACATTGCCTTTCTTATAATAACGCATTATCGAAGATTTTCAAGAATCTAAACTCTTGCCTACAATGAAAAATTCCCGCCTTTTTTACAAAGAAAATTCTGAATGAAAAGCATTTGAGTACCAGTTACAAACTGCATCTCTTAAAAACACTAGCACTAATAACATCACTATAAAAATTAAAAATACGTGCAAATCAAAGACAGAAAGAAAAAATATCAATACTCGTACAGCATACGGGCAAACCTGTTGTGATTAAATTTGGTAGCCCGTACGGTGTACGGGCCACCGAAATGAGCGCTTGTTTGTAGGATAAATAACTCGTTTATCTATAAGCAATAATAATGCGTATTTTAAATTTAAAAACAGCTTCTATTGATCTGATATGACACATTTAAGTTTCACACGCAAAAAAAGGAAAAACAAATTGAGGTAAGAAAGTAAACTAGTCCTCTGTTCTTTAAAATTGCTAATGTAGCTTGAGACTATTTACGAACATGATTTTCACGCGTTCAACAATGTTTAAAATTTACATATCTTATCAAAGTCTATGAATAATTTATTAATATACAATACACACTATTTCGAATCTTTTTCTAAGATATTTTTCAATTTACTTATGCTTAATTTACCAAAATTTATTTCAGGCATTAACATTTTCAGTCAACCCTTATTATCTCGCAGGATTACCAGACAAAAAACTATTCTATCCTACCTTAAGACGTACATTGATGAAGGAAAAAATTAATCAAAGGTTAAAAAATTCAAGAATTCGTCAAGCTGATATTTCAATATCTTTTTTTTTTAAGTTCACTTGCGTAATTTCATTGGTAATATTTTAATTAGATTTTAGTTCTTTATTATATTCTAAATAAAAAATGTATTTTAATGGAGTTAATTTTTTATTGTCTTATTCATAATTATTTTATTATCTTGGACTTCTCTTTATTTTGATAAGCATATTTTTATCAATGATGTACACACGTGTATATCATTGACAATGTGTCACAAGCATTATGACACAATGTTTTTCTGTTCCTTTTATTTTTCCCTCTCTTCATGAAATAATATAAACTAAAAAAAATTATGAAATATATTTTGTGTAATATGCAGAATCAATCTTTATTAGTTTTGATTAAAATAAGCATATTAGAATAATTAATTAAAGACTATGCAACTAAGAACTTATTAACTATATAAATCGCTACCTAGTTTTGTAAATTCTTTGTCGTTAACTCATATTGAAAATTCTACAACTTACTTTACGCTATACCTGCTTTATACATATTTTTAACATTAGCTTTAAAACACCGAAGAAATTAAGAAGATAAAACGATGAACGAAAATTGAAAAGCCTACCTATACATTTCTTACTTATTGAATGTATTAATAATATCGAAAAACTCTCAAATGATCAATGAAATGAGTTAAATAATTGAAATTGGTCCTCCCGCTAAGAAGGCTGTTACAATTTCTGTGAACAAGTGTTTAATTTTTATAGATTTAGACAATTTGTTTTAATTGCCTTCCCATGATATTTATTAAATTTAGTGATAAATTTGTTTGCTTATTAATTTCTAAATGTAAGATTATTTATCAGACTTTTTCAAGTATTATTTAAAATTAAATTATATCGATGGATATTCTCACTCAAATCAGGTGCCATGAGTAAGTTTTATAGCTTTATTTGTTTCTAATCTTGCAAATTTTCTTGCTATAATATTGATTAAAAATTAAATTACATTTGATAACAGTTATTTTTTAAAAAGTACAGAACCAGCAATTGATGGTACCGTATACATAAATTTAAATACTAATAAAGTGCTTTGGTATATATATATTCTCTATTTTAACACGTTTTATAAGATTCACTAATATGTAACGAAATCTTTGAACTCAATTTTTACCCACTTATTAATATCAGATTAATTCTAAATTTTGCACACTTGTCAAGGACTGATGACAATACAATAATTTCATAATATTGCACCATTAACCTAATCAGGATCATCATGATTAATGATTTCCCATTACCACATTTGGCGACTAATTCGAGATCCCATTTCCAGATTTGGTAACTAATTCCAGATTTAGGGACTCAAAGATAACGTTACAACCCTAAAGTGAAAACTCTCACGTTAGCAATTTCTTACCATAATATAAAAAATTACCCATTTGTTCTGAAAATGGAAATAAATAAAATAGTTTAAAAAACTAAAAAGGTACGCTTTTATTGTAGATCGAACTAAAAAGCTAAAAATAAACTATAGTTTAACAAAACTAAAAACACGCTTTATAGTTAATCGAACTGAAAAGTAAAACATAATTTTTAATATAAGAATAAAATGATTAAAACGAGAAAATTGATGTCATTGTGGCAAAAGCGCGTGTGTGTCGGGTGTGCTTCGTACTACATTTTTACACTAGCTCTACATTTTGGAATACAACGTAAGAAATAATAACAATTTATGTCAAGCTGCCCACGTTTTTACCACAATGACATAAATTTTCTCGTTTTAATCATTTTATTTTTATACTAAAAATTATTTTTATTTCAGTTCGATTATATAAGCGTGTTTCTAGTTTTTAACTGCAATTTTTTATTAGACAATGCTTGATAATCGATTTTCAAATTCGATGCATATTTAAATTTATATCAACCAGAAGTTTAAGATCTAATTTCAATAGTTTATATATATATATATAATTTCCTGCTGAATGTAGGAATAATTTGCGTATGTGCGTATAATACATTCACTAATGTATGGTATTTTTTGTTTGGGAAAAAAATGGATTGAGAGCGGTTTCGAAAAATTGCTGTAGTGATATATGCAATTTTTGTATCAGGCGACTGTAAAGCAGCCCAAAATTTAATAAAGAATGTTAGTGAGCATTACCTCTACCAAATATCTTTGAAATTAAATTTTAGATACTTTGAAATACTTTTAAAATCTATTATAATTGTTATACTCATCACGCTAAATTTACGAAATATATTGTTGTTGTTTTGTATTGCAGCATGTTATTAAACTTCATCAGCAGATCTTAAGTCATGGTTTATTACATGGGTCATCCATTAGCGGTGATACTTTCCATATGTTTCAACGATCTGCCTTAGGTAAGTTTTTTTTTTTTCAATGACAGCTTAATGTATCTGATCTTTCTGATTAACAATATACTTTATAAATCTGAAATTAACAAATATTCACTTCAGATGCTGATCTTATCATTAATTGATAATTAATCGTACATATCATTATGATACTGACATATTTTTGTATTAAAATGATTTCAAAACAATTCACATATTTCAAAAATTGATTTTTGAAAATACAAAATGTATCGGAAATATACTCAACTTAGAATCTAGTTATTTCTAGCATTCTAACGGTAATAATAAGTGTAAAGATAAGTGTATCTTTTTTTTATCTTTTAAATAGGTTTCTTAAAATTTAGTACTTATGCTAATTATACACAAATATAATTAATTAAAAAAGCAATTTACGAAAAGAGAAAATATCTAGCGTTTCTTAATCCATAATGTTTTAATTCTCCTTTTTTTTTTTTTTTTTTTTGCTGTGTCTCCTTTTTCTTGAATTCAACTTAGGGATCCTTTTGTAGAAAAAATAAAATTTAAAATATTTTTCCAAAAAATATTTTGTATGCCTATTCAAGAAATGCAGGTAATTTTGAGCTGCTTAAAATACATACTATTTTTTAATTAAAATATTAACTTAAAAATAGTTTTAAATGCTGCTGTAATTCTTTGTTCGAAGGATTTTCAATTTATATGCATAAATAAGAAGAACAATTGAAATTTAAGAAAAGGTTTAAAGTAGATGAGTTTAAAGAATGTATTTATAAAATACCTACATCACACACACAGATGAAATAACGATTACAGCATTAAAAAGTTGAATAATGCAAATAAAGTTAAATTTCCCAATAGCTCAAATTAAAAGATAAGGTTTAGTCAAATATTTGTAAGAAAATCACACCAAGGGGGTATAAATTATAAAAAACCAATGTACCAATTAATAAATCAAGTTAATGATATTTGCGTTATTAATATTTGTATAAATAATTAAGAATATTTTTTCCTTATTATTAGGAAGATTTTAGTTTAAATTTAGTAATTATCTAATTTAAAATGTTAACTGTAATATGTGGTGAACACTCATAAGCTTCATAAAAATGATTTTAGGGCCTTACAAAACTATACAAAAAAAAAAAAAAATATCAACCCCCACTTAAGTAACAATAAAAATTTTTATTTATTTTTTTATTAAAAAATTTACTTTTAATTTAAAATTTGTATATATATAAAATATATATATATATACATATATGACAGAATCAAATTAAAGGGAAAAAACATGAAATTTTTTAGTAAATTAAGTTTGTAATTATACTTTTAATGCAAATGTTTTTTAAATTTATTTAAAAACTAGTGTAAAAGGACGTCAAAATAGTTTTTCGGTTAATTAAATCTTGTCACAAATTTGACAAAAACTGATCAATGGTGTGCCATCTGGAATAATGTCGGCTGAAATATATATATTAAAACTACTATTAATTTTTAAATTTCAATAAAGAAATTTTTGAAAAATCTTATTAGCATAAAGTGCCATCCACTATAAGTTTAAAATTAGATGATTGTCTATGATTATACAATGTAACAATTCCCTAGATATCGGTTTGGCGGAGGCCTGGAAAATTAAAACCTGGTACAGGTTCCTTGTCAGTTTGATACCTCCCTGTTGAAAGGAAACTGGGGTTAAAATTACTTGCGGAAATTGGGTTCCCCTAAATGGTGCCCCCCCCCAAAAAGGGCACCGCCCCCCGGGGTGTTTAGGTCCAAAAAAGTTTGAAATACCAATGCACTGCCCCATTGACAAGTTCATAAAATTTTTTTAACTTGGGGGGATGAAAAAAAGTATTTTTTAACGATTGAAAAGTTGAACAAGATATATAAATAAATATATATAGGGAGAGTGTGAATTAATTGTAGGAATTGAAAAAGACAAGTTTAAGAGTGAAAATTATAATAAGTAAAAATTAATTTACTATTGGTATAAATTTATTCATAATCAAAACGAAATTTAAAAACTCTACAATTAGAGGCACGAGAAGTATTATTATGGAAATTATGTATTTCAGTGCTTGAAGTGGGACAAGTACAAAATGAAGGTCAACGTATTTTGAGCTTTCCAAGTCGTAAAGCCACAAGGGAAGTCAAGGATTTATCCCAACCAAGTTGGCTTACGGATTCTGTTGAATTAGACTTCAATACTTGGATTGTGGAAAATTTTCAAGAACGTAAGTAAATTCAATTTTCTCGAAATTCATTTGTTAACTATTTTATTTTAAGATTAAAAATTATATTAAATAAATGTGAACAAATACTAAATAATATACATACAGTGGTGCACACAAGGGGGAGTCCCCGGATCTAGACCCCATCTCAAAGCCCTTGATTTTTTTTCGGTTGATTATAATCCTGTGTATGTAGTAAGTAAAATTTTATAAAGTATTTGTTTTTCATAATTAATTTTTCTAATTAAGGCTCACTATTTATTCAATATATAATTTTTGTATTGTTTTTTGTTCCCGAAAATCGACAAAATCAAAATAATATGTTGGGGAGGCATAGGGCATTTTGATAATGGTGGACTTTCAAACCTAGACCCCCCCCTTTTGAAAAACCCTCTTTGTGCCACTGTATATATAATATATATAATATATATATATATATATACCCCCTTTTAAAAACTTAACAACAGGTAGTTTTTGCCAAAATTTGAAAAATTTTGAGGCATGAAATTCTGAAATAAAGGGGGGTATTATGTCGTAAAGGATGACGAAAGCATCGGTGTGAAAAGGAAACAACGCATACGGTAGGAATAAAAAAAAAAACCTTTTTGAACGCATAGTATGGACTCATGATTGACTATCAACGGAAGAACAACAAGCAGATGTTCCAATGTGGTATATGCCCTCCCTTACTACAATGGTTGCTTTGCCCGCTCCCATACCCGAACCGCGGTCCATTTCTTGAGGTAGGAGTGCCCCTTCCCCAATCAACATCTGTTTGAGTTGTTGGTTGTACCGGATGATGTTAGGGTGGAAAATCCCCCAAAGCACCACACATGTTCGATGGGGTTTAAATCGGGGAGCACGCTGGACAAACCCTTCAGTATATTCCCTTTCCCGCAGCTCCTCAACAGCAAGAGTGCGATGTGGCGTGCATTGTTTCCCTAAAGATGAAGTCTGGGCCAATGGCACCTCGGAAAAAATGCAGATGGGGGAAGTACCCCCTTACAATAGCGTCCCCCGGGTTTCAGACCCTCTGTCGAAAATGGGAAGTCAGTTCCCCGGTTCAGCATAATGCCCAAACCCCAAAAAAAACCCAGGACCACCGTAACGATGTCTTTTTCCGATGTTACTGGGATAAAACCGGTCCCGATTTTCCTCCGCGTTGAGAATCGCTTTGGTACTGAACCGACTCTCATCCATAAAGGCATGACCCTTGATCGTTGTCCAGGTTTTGCCCCTGTCCCACTGTAAACGGGGGCTTCGGTGGCCCAAAACTTTTAACGGGAGGCGCGTTCGGCGGGAGGGGAACAAGCCCCCTTTTTGAAGGGGGGTTGGCCCAATAACCCCTACCCGTGACCTGTTGCTGTACAGAGTTTCTGAGCAATGGCGCTTGAATGCTGCGAACTTTTTTTGCCTGCGGATGATATATCGGTCATCCCCCGCAGTTGTCGTCCTCTGGCGGCCACCAACCTTTCAACAGCTGTACCTTGGGTTTGAACGTTTTCCCAAGCGCGCAAAATGCATTTTTGTTGATTCCGAACTCTGCAGCTACCTGGTGACAGTACGCCCTCCCCCCGCTTTCCGATCATTCTTCCACGTGTGAAGTCACCAGATGATTTTTTTAGCCATATTTCACGAACTGACTCACTGGCACTTCGAAATAGGTGAATTTCGTCTCCTCCCATTTCATTTACTGTTGAGCAGCGCGCCACATCCACGTTTTGCGTGTCAATCGCTTCTGACGTTTTGTTCCTGATATTTGCATACGCATGACGTTTCTACTGACTTACGTGTTCCCTCTACTGATCTCCAGACCTCCTTTTCTGCAATTTCATGGCTATCTCTAAATTTTACATTGTTGCTTAAGTTTTGCACACCAGTGTATATATATATATATATATATATTTGTATATCAGTGTATAATGTTTTTTTAAGTAGGGTTATACAATAAGATTTAAATTTTGTGTTGCTACTCTCATTTTATTTAATAATTATAATTGTTTTCTTTATTTTCAATTTCTTGACCTATGAATTAAAAAATTTCTTAGAGTTGTATATGTAATGAATAAGATCTATAATATTAATATATTACGCTTATTTTTAATTATGAAAATCAAAAAGTTTTAGTTTATCGAGAAGTTATATTATACGCATTGTAAAAAATGCAGTGTCTATTTTATTGAATTTTATCCTGTTTGAAACTTCCAGAATTTTTTTATATTTGTAAATTAAGTTAAACTTGATTAATTATGAAATCAAGCATAAAATAAATTTATACTTGATTTCATTTGTCTTTAAATAAAGATATTATTGGAGTTTGTGTGTGGCTCTTAACACATATACTTCATTAATGTTTTAACTTTTCTTTTTTTAAAATGATACATTTTCTCACAGAAGACGGTTTTCGATAAATACAACCTGAGTCAAAAAGTTCCCAGAATGATTGCCTACATTCATACGAGTGTACGTTGGAGGACGTGATGTCTCTTGGCAGTACTAATAAGGAAAACACACAATCCTCTGGAATTCATTTCCCGTACTAATGGCGATACCTACAATTGTATCCTGTACTATTGGCGAGTGTCGCAATTCTGTCAAAGGGATTTTTTTATTCGTCGAATCTTGAAATGTCACCTTTGGAACCGCATGCAAACATCAAATTCTGCTTTTTTCATATGAAATCACCTTTTGAGACCCTCAAGAATCTGAAGAAAGCATAAGAAAAACGATGCCACAAAAAAAAACATCTGTGTACTAGTGGCATAAGCGTTTTCGTGAAGGTCGCGCAAACATCGAAGATAACCTACGGATTGGGTGACCCTCTTCTTCCACCACAGATGATTATGTTGAGTGCGGTCGAAGGACAGACGAATAATCATTGGTATTAGTGCGTTTAACCCTTGAAAGCACATCGGTGTCGATCGGACACCGAAACCTGTTTAGTTTGTTCTCCTTTTCAAGTTTTGAAGGGAATTAGAAAATTTTTTGTGACTTTTAATCATTTTCCGGGGTAATTAAGCAGAAAACGTTTTGTGGTGCTAGGTTAATCAGGAGAGATTTAACAACTAAATATACTTAGAACGTCCACTAGTGTCGTTTCGACACCAAGGAAATTTATCATTATAAATAGCTGTCGTTCATCAAAAGATAGTTCAATAATAGACACCTTAGTAAAACAAACTTCCGAAAGTCATATCACACATTTTTATTTGACCTTAAATGCAGTGTTATTGGGTTCACAGAGGCAATGAGTTACACTAAAATCATTGTGTTCAAGTTTTTCTTTACATAGCATTTGTTTATCTGCTATTACGTTCAAATTATATAAGTGCAAGAAATTTAAAGAATCGTGTAAATAATGAATTTAAAGAAATTATAAATTCACTTAAGGGGAAAATTTGCGAAATTAAAGAGTGTAATGGAAATGCAACAAAAAAAGTTTGTGTCTGTTGCATGAAAATGGTGTGCGGAAAATGTACCGGGAAAATTGAACATCACTGTATTCATTGCAAATGAGGTATGTACAAAACAATATGCATAAAAACGATAGATAAGGATTAAAAACTCGCATTCTTACAAAAATTACGATTTTACTTGTTATACTACATTTATGGATATTATTGTTTTATCCCATTTTACAAAATTAAGTAATTTGTTTTTTTTCCCGCTTTCT
>BMAV01011946.1:277742-364043 GCA_019973955.1 Trichonephila inaurata madagascariensis | reverse complement strand
TATAATATAGTTTTTTTAAAATTTAAAAAATATTTAATAAAAATCTTTTTTCCCCTTTTAACATGTAAAAGGATAGCTTTTTAGCATTATGGTATGGGAGAAAATGCGAAACACATTTTATAAAGAAAAATATATCAACTCTATAAAATGAGTAGTATGATAAAATAAGTGATTTCTACAAAACAGTAAAGTCAGAATATAGTATTAAGGGGAATTTTTTTACAAAAAAATATTTCGGTTTGGCTCCTTTTCTTTAACATTAACTAAAGGCCAAAAAAAATATTTTCTTCGTTAATATTTTTTAATATTATTTTGAATCGATAATCAAAAAATTACTTTAAATATCAAATTAAAATGATTAGATTTTAAAAAAAATAACATACACAAATTAAAAAACAATTGACAGATGGAGTCGACCAAGGTTGTGTTATTATGTGTCCATGTAAATAGAAAAATGATGTAAAAGTTATTCTCCATTAAAAAAATGTTTCAAAAATCTGAATGGTAATAGATGGAGCAGTATAAATAAGTAAAATCTTTTCGTGGATCATGGACGAACCAAGCTGCAGCAGTCCCTCCTCAATATATATATATATATATATATATATATATATATATAATAATTTAAAATATATATATATATATATATATATATATATATATATATACAAAAAATGATTTTATTGTTCCCCTAGTTGTTTTTTTTTTGCAAGACCTTACCTACCTAAAAACCCCTCCCCCCCTATCAATTTTTTATTGTTTCGGGGGGGGAACTTCACCCCTCAAGATCTTACAAACTCCTCTACCTTTTCTTCTTTTTCAAGTAGTTTTTTAAAAAATACCCTTTCAAAACCTTTTGCATTTTTTTAAAGAGGAAATGAGTAACGAACTTAAAAATAATATTCTTTTTAATCCTTTTTTTGAAATTTTCCCCCCCTCGTTCCGTCGAGATGCGCAGACGGTTGAAGACGGGCTTTGTGTCATGGATTTGTGATGTCATTTTCTCTTCGCTTTCCTGAATTCGAAACAGAAACTAAATCAACGGGGAATGGTTTCGCACTCCCCCCTCCAAAGTTGTTGCGCTGCATTCAATGTGGACTGCTATCTATTTTATGTAACTTCAACAAATTATTTTTGTTCAACTTATAATGATGAGTAAAGAGTTTCTCTATGGTTCCCGTAATTTATAACCGTTGCCTTTTAGCCCCCCCCTTCGGATGTATTTAAAAATAGAATTTGATGGGTTACGTACAAAAAAATAAATTTATTCAATAAAACTGTCAATACAAATCAAACGCGTGAACAGGTCAGCGTAAATAAACCAGACCATTGTTGGCTAGGGAATTGTAATATAAAAACATAGCCAAAAGTTCAAGGGATCTGTTAGAAATTTAATGATTACACAAAGTAATGTTATACTGATCATACAATCTTAAAATACCCCTCGAATGCAGATACATACAAAACGTCCTATGACAATTTATTCTGACTACATATCTACAAAATACAAAGAAATTTCTTAATTCACATAGGTTTTCAGCATTTTTTTAATTATCTCTTTTCCCTTTTTTATTTTCAAATTTTACTGTTTTAACACTAAGAGGGGAAATTTTTGCATTTAGTCAAATTTTTGGAAGAATATCAATAAATAGTACAAAAATAGTTAAATAAATTATAAAATTCTTTAGTGTCAACTACAAGTTCAAACACGCGTGTGTGATTTGAATATTTAGAAGAAAATGTTTTTTTTTAAAGAAAATGTTCTATTTGCATGGCTTCCATAATTCCCCATTTCCTGGGGCAAAACCATGATGCCCGTACCATTCGACCTTCCGTTCAGGGTAAAAGTTACCAATACAGCACGTTTTCTAGATATCTACCATTTTTTTAAAAATCTGGTCAATATTTGGTTTTGTTGGCATGCCACCACTCACAATTCATGCATTGAATGTATTATGTCATACTGCTGACGTTGAATTTATTGTTCCCCCGACCGAACCAATTTCTGTTCAACCCGTTGCTCAATTTGAAGGTTATTGCTTCCCGAGGTGGGTCTTGGGGGCTGATTTTCATGATCTATACCTCCAGATTTTGTACTGGGAATATAGCAATTTAAAAATTTCTATATCAGTAATCTGAGTCAATAAAAAGGGAAAGTAGTATTTGGAATCAGTCTATAATAAATGTAAAATTTTCTACTACTTTTTTTGACTGTTTAAACATTTTTTCAAACTTTTTTGAGACCGCCGTTCCTGTTTTCAAGGGGGAAAGGTCTTGTGGCCGGGTATCATGATTTCGAGCCTAGTACCCCTGAAGAACCACCGGCAGAACGGCCGATATGTCGAGGCCCAAACATCTTCCCCCCTTTATGTGGTATTGAAAATTAGAAGAGGGGGGCCATTTGATTTGTCCTTGTCCCTTTTACTATGGTTCAAAATTACGGGTCCGCTTAAAAATCCTCGAGAGATGAATAGTGCGATGTGAAATTTAAATCCTCACTCACTCAAAAAATGTTTTTGATTCAAATGCTGAGAAGCGTGCGCAGTTAGTATTTTTTATTTTGGGTTTAAATCACTGAACTTTAAAAAAATGAATGGAAATTGTTAGTCTTAATTACTTAACCTGATACAGATGACACTGTAATTTAAAATCTCATTCTTTTTCTTTGCAATAGTACCGATGGACAACTTTTTTTAAAAAGATGCCATGTATAAATTTAAATACATAATTTGACTATATAATGTTATTTAGGTAGATATAAATTTTTTAGTAAATAGAAATTTTCGTGGAACATAATTACATAACTGTAAAATTTCCAAGCAATTTATCTTTTTAGAAGATAGATTTTTTTTAAAAATACTGGTTACAGATTATTTTAATACAGTAAAATTTGCATATACACACACACACACACACACACACACACACACACACACACACACACACACACACACACACACACACACACACACACACACACACACACACACACACACACACACACACACACACACACACACACACACACACACACACACACACACACACACAACACGCACGCACGCACACACACACACACACACTTAATTTTTGATAGTTTTGTATATTCTTCGTGAAGATTTTGATTCGTTGAAAAACATCTCTCTATACGCAAATAAACATTTTTGAAACAAAAATTATTCCAATAAATATTTTGGGGCATAATTAAAATGATTCACTGATAAGATAAAACTGATTGCACGACTGATAAATTATTTTGGTTAATATTGTTGTGTTTTACAAGAAAATATATTGTAAGGATCTCTGAAGTAATTGGTATTCCCTAGCTTGTTTCCTTTAAAAATGGTTTTCTAAAAAAATCTTTTCAACCTTGATTAATTCCTGTCAGAAATCAATGGAAGGATAAAATGAGCAAATTTTAATATCAAAGCTAATTTAAAATAAATTTTTATAAAGAAATAAACTGAACTATATATCTATTTGAGTTGATAGCTCGATCTTACATTTAATTAAAAACAAATACACCAAAGAGATCTTTTAAATTCCAGTTGTTTGCTTAACTCATGTCATTATAAATAATCTTTAACAATTTACTAACTAACCCGATTATAACTGTAAACAGTTGTGGGGAATTAATTTAATGAAAAATTTATAAATATTTATGCCCCGTTTTATATAATTACATCATTCATTGCTCACAGCTATTCTAATTAAATACTTTTCTGATAATTAAAATTTATTATTTTCCATTCCACCATTCACAATAAATAACTTATTTAGAAATCTACTCCCAGAAGAATTTTTCTATGTACGTTTTATGCATTATTACAATTAATTGCTTACGGGATGAATATATTCCCTGGAGCATGCACATAGCAGCGAATTTCCCTTTCTCTGCCTCAATAATGCAGACAAGTGATAATTTATAGTATCGCATAATGCCTGCTCTGCTAAACAGAATTAAAGAACACATTTATATTCAGATTTCTAGGAAGTAATTTCGTTTTTGAAAGAGAATTTTCATTATGCTATTTAAATAAATTTTTTCCCTATTAAATAATGCTAATGGAATTTCTGAACGTGTTTTCGAAATATCCTTATACAATTTTTCAAATTTTTTCCCATGCATTTTATTTTACGAAATGAAAATTATTTTCGTAGAATTCATTGCAATTCAAAAGTGTTTCACGACAAGTAATATGATCATTTTTGGTTTAATCTTCTATGAATATAAAAATATAACTTCCGGTTTTTTTTTGAATTTGTGTATTTTAAAGTTCGAAGTAAAAATAACACTATCGACATTTTTTATTAATTTTTTTATGGAAAAACCAGCATCATTACTTTATATTTTTAACAATAGATTATGAGAGCATGATGTTAATATTAAAATTATATATTTAAAGTACTAAAAATGCCATGCTACTTCATAATATTAGTAAACACATAGTCTAATCTTTAAAATTAGACGAAGACATCTTTCAGAATACTGCATGAAAATGTGTTCGACTTTGTAAATTTATGTAATTGTTTTAATCCTAATTTTTTAAAAATGTAATTCAATGTAATTTATTTTGTATAATTTTTTCAGATTTACTTTTGAAAACTTAAATATACATACACTGAAACACACGTTATTGTTATATGGTCACACATACACTGAAACACACGTTATTGATATATGGTCATACATACACTAAACCACGTTATTGATATATGGTCATACATACACTGAAACACATTATTTGAATAATGGATACATACATGAAAACACGTTATTGATATATGGTCATACATACACTGAAACACACGTTATTGATATATGGTCATACATACACTGAAACACACGTTGTTGTTATATGGTACATCGTCTTTCAAGTGTGTGCACTCCTAATATACCCTCATTATTAACAGGCATGTTCTTTCGGAATAATTCGCGATTTATTTAAAAAATATTGCGTAATTACATTAGATTTAATTTACAGAAAATAGCTAAAACACGTAAAATACACAATAATGCACGTTAAACCCACTAATAGCATGGAATCACACAACAATACAAAAATAAGTAGTCACAGAATCACATTAGGTCAATAAAAACGTTTATTTGTCTTGATTTTCTCTCGTTTCTTTTCTACATATCCTTATACAAACTGGAGAGCTCCTTGTAGAATTTTCTCGAACTTTCTCTCAAAATAATCCTCCTCGACATTTCCGGAAAAATCTATTTTTGTCACACTTCAAAAGGTCACTCGTATTCATTTACTATTCTTAAGGTATCCGACTACGTTCGGAACCGTGATTTTGCAAAAGCGTGTAAATGGATAATATTTATGATATTTAGTGTCACTTAGATTAGAAAATTATATAAAATTATTTTAAGAATAGTATTACAATAAAAATTATTTAAGTACAATATTTTTGACAAAAATGAACATAGAATGACCATTTTCAAAATATTCTCCTTTTGCGAAAAAATGCTTCTATTTAAAATTATTTTGCCTGTCTATAGCCAGACTAAGAGGCTCAACTGAATTTTCAAATTATGAACTTAGAAGTGGGTTTATCCATGTCTTACGACAACAGAGGGGATAAATTTTAAGAAAAAAACGCCGATAATTATTTCAATGGGTTGTAACTCTGAAAATAATGTGAATTTTTCAAAAATCATATTTGCCCCTGTACATAGGTCTGAGGCAAAATATTGTTACAATAAAAGCATTTTTCACAAATGGAGAACTTTTTGAAAAAGGTTATTCTAAGTTAATTTTTTGCCCAAATATTAAACTTAGATAATTTTTTTTGTCAAAATGTCCTTAAAACAATTTTATGCATGTATTCTAATCTAAGTGACACTAAATATCATGAAAATTATCACGGTATCATGAAAATCACGGTTCCGAACGTTGTCGGATCCTCAAAATAATAATTTCTCTTGCAAATGATCTTTCTCACAAAAGTACCATCTCGGCAGAAAAGCAGCAATGTCCGAAATTTCCGACCCAATATAAACGTATATGTAATAGTAATAATTAGAAATTGGTTAAATTGTTTTAATTAATGCTATATAAATAAAAGCCAAGAAAATAGAAATAAAACAATGTCAAGTATCCTTAGTAATACAAAATCATAAGCTCTCAGGCTGAAGAGTAATATAGAAGCATTAACTTCATTTTATGGGGATCCAACATTTCCTCTATCTACATTTCTAGACTGAGATAAAACAGAAGATTAAAAATATTATAGGCTTCTTTTAATAATACTAAAATTGATTTGTAAAAATCTAATTCCCTATTATCCTACATTATTAAAATGCAATCCATTTACTTAGAAGCATGTATTAATTCAAATAGTACCAGAATCAATCCGTATATATTTAAATAGTAGGAAGTTAAAAAAAATAAACAAAATAAAAAAAAATAAAAATCGCAAAAGTAACAAAAAGTAATATATATACTTCCCTATGTAGGTCCAAAACAATATAGTGAATAGGAATTTATCGTATAAATTATTTATATTGTAATAGTTATTTTAATATATCCTTCAATGAAGTCAGCAATATAAGTTGCACTTGAAATTATGAAAACATATATAGCATTTAAATTAGATTTTCGAAAAAAAAAAAGAAAAATTGTAAACCTTTAACTAATACATTGAAAAAATTGAACAAATTAAAAAGAAATGTTAATTTATAGTGACCTATTTGTTATATATACAGGGTTGGCAAGAATTAAGTTTCCCACTTTATAGGGCTCTAGAACACATCCTATTGGTCCAAATCACATAGAATTTGAACTTCAGATAATTCAAATGTCAATGTCATTTGGACCAATAGTATCAGAGCCTCTGTATCTTATCTTGTTTTGATCATATTATATATATATATATATATATATATATATATAACACAGAGGGCACTATAAGTTTATATTTTTTGAAATTGTTCGACTATTTATTCCAAGTGACAGCCTCATTTTATTTTCAATGTTAAAATAATTAAACTATAGATTTTGGTTTATTTCCAGTTTCTCGAAAAAATAATAATTCAATAGCTTATAATGTATTTTTCTAGCGAAAAATTTCCCGAAAATCAAGTTGCACAGTGTTCTCAAATACCTACTTTTTCTATTCACTTAATCAACTGATTACAACTATTATTTTCCCAATGTATTTTCTCCATCTGAGAGTATGTGGGGAGTATCCTGCTTCTTTGCTCGATCTGTATTTAATGCGAAAGGTAGCATAATAGATTACTCTCCTATGCTTATATTATGAAAATAAATTATTTGTTTTATATTCAACTTTTCTCTTGTCATCATGAGATATTTAAAAAAAGAATTCATTACATATATACATTTAAGTTACTCACACAGGTATGTACTCCATTCCACTCCATTCAAAATTAATTAATAGATATGGCTTCTGAAGATTTGAGCTTCATACTTATTTTTAGTCTTTAAAAAGTCAAAGAAGATGCAAGTATACATTAGGAAGAAGACGGAGAAAAAATCCACAATCGGGTCTTAAGATTTCTAAAATATTAAAATAGTACAACATAACGAATTATACATAAATGATATATATTCAGCTAATTTATACTCCAAGAAAAATATATCTGAACACTTTTAGATAAATATTTTGCACAAATTTTATCACGGAGATATTAATAATTTAAAGAGTTAAAACTCAAGCAACACAAATGCATCTGAATAAGTCTTTATCCAGTTTCTCTTCCTACAATCAAGATTTTTTAAAAAATTTGGTTTTTTTTTCAGTTTTCTAAAACTCATTTCAGCAAGTTTTCAATTTTATTGACAAAATCTCTTGAATCACATATGCTGCTGATTTATTGTTGGACCTCAGGGATTGCCAGAAAATATTTAAGAAATCGTGATTAATTTATTTCTAGGTGATCGAATGTTCGAATTTGTGTACTTAAGAATGTAGAAAATATTAAAGTGTTTCAAATTGTAATTATCCTGTTCCCTCGATAGCCTTAAGTGATAAGGAAAATCGCATATCATATTTGAATTCAGGACAAAAATGCTATCAGAATCACAGTATTTTTTCTTTTTAGAACAAAAATGTTTCTTTGTTGCATTTATATTGCCATTTACTTCTGATTATAATGAAGCTAATTTTAAGGGTTAGTAAATATTTATCTTTTCATTATCAAATGTAATAGTTTAATATATACCTATTTAAATTTTGAGTAATTATAAGAGTAAATTCATTATATTTATCACTATCTCTAATTGTTTTCAGTACTTAAGTGAATAAGTATTAATTGAGTTTGAAAAGAAAAGATAAACCCTTGAAAATTGAGAAAATCTATTCAATTTCTTAAGAATATGCAAAATATGGATAAAATATGATGGAAAAAACCTTATATAAATTTTAGCTGCTATGAATGTCCATCGTAAAGATATTAACCATACCTTATAATTTAGGCCGTAAGATTTAACTTTTAGTTGTTGGTTAATTATACATATTTTATTATTATTAAGGGCTCAAATGATGTTCGAAATAATATTATGTGTCGTTATGTGCCGAAATAATAAATTAAGCTTATCGGAAGATTCTCACAAAAATTAATTGCAAAAAAGTTATTTTAATACTTTTAGAAACATTATAAATATAAAATTATGCCTAGTCAAGAAAAAACGAAATCTTACTTTTATAAAAAATACTGTTACTCGATATATTTCTTCCTTTTCCTTTTGATTTCTCTAGATCGCACTAATAATGAATTTCTACTTAGAAACGTAATCCATTTAATCCTACGAAATCCTCAAAAGCAAGAATGAATGCATTTGAAATAAAAAGACATATAATATTTATTCTTGTCATGAATTATTTTCTTCACTTCTTAAAAGATTTGTCAGGAATTATGCATGGAAAGGATTTTCTTGTAAGCAAATATTTTAATATGGACAAAAATGCAGGTTATTAGTGTATATTCTCAAAGATTGCTTTTGCTTTCTACTTTTTGTAAGCGATATTTTTCACGATGGAACTGGAATTTATTTGACTGGAAATTGAAATTAATTGCTTGTTTCTTGTAATCGTAATATTTTAGGTTTTTAACGTTAAAGTTTATTTATTTTTTCTTTAAAAGAAAAAAAAATTATGTGAATTTTTGAAACATTTTAAGCTAGAAACACTTTTTTTCACAGCGATAAATACAAAAATGTGATCACTTCTTTACGACTAATTTATTTTAAAATACATTTGGCTAAGGATGATATTTTCAAAAAATTTAATTTAGATGATATTAAAATAATAAAATTCTATATCGTCAAATCCATCTAATTGCTAAGTTCGCGGTAGCCTACTGCTCATGGGCACGGACTCTTGGCTGGCGTGTCATGAGTTCAAGTAGCACTGCCTTGTAGAGGGGTTGGTTCACGTTAATTCTATATGGTTCCACATTCCTCCCATTGGCATAGTGTGGAAGTTCGGAAAGGAAGGTGCCTACTCAGGTGTCAACTTCGGTACGGGATCATGGTTCAAAGTTACGAGGTCCAACGCCAACAGTTCTCGTGGTTCTTTATAGTACCACGTAAATAATCAAGTACTTGTCTGAATTGATAAATCAGAATATAAAAATAAATCAGATAAAACAGAATGTAAATTATAAATATAGTAAGAATGGGTGCTGTAAATTTTCAATTATTACTAAAAAGGGTCTCGATAGAAATCCTAAAGTTGTAATTTTTTTCATGAGATTCATTTATATAGTCAACATCCAGTTTTACATTTCTTTTCCAACCTATCTTGACTTTTTGGAGTCCGTCATTGTGGAACACGACAAATAGCAGCGAAAACATTCCTATACCTCTTGAACTATTTTATTTGTATTGTCCATTTCTGTAATGCTGTTTTAAGCTATGGTAAAAAGAAAAAGTCCCTTGAGGCAAAATCGAGAGAATAAGACGTATGCGACGAAATTTCAAAATGCAACTTCGCTTTGATTCTTCAACCGCACTTCGAGATGAAGGAGCAGATGCAATGTCAGCAAGAAAAAGGACATATTTAGTGATTATACCTTGCAAAATCAATTAATACACAGGGTAGCATTCTAATAAGATATTTTTATCGAGTTATATTGGTTATTTATCAGTAGAAACTGAATGTTCATTGTAACCATATATGTAATTCTCAAAAGTAATTGAATAAGTCGATGTCAGTAGTAGTTACTAGGAAGGAAAAATAAAATAAAAATTACATTATCTATTCAAAAACATGTAAAAATTACGTTAAGAAAGAAATATCAGAACATTAAAAAGGAATTAATAATAAATTTATTTTGCAAAAAGTGAATTGAAAATGTTATGACATAAAATAAAAAAAAAAGTTATGAATATTCCAATTTTAATAATTTATATAAATTTCAAATGCATGGAAAAATTTTATATTAAAATTCCCATGAAATCAAGATAAATTTTAATTTACCATTTTATCAAATCATAAGATTCTCTCCCCCCCCCCACCCACTATGAAATAACCACCAGGAATCTTATAAAGAGTTGTCAACTGATGACACGAGTAAATTGAATTTGTGGATTCAGTTACACATGTCTTATACTTTGAGAATAAATAAATATTCAAAGAATTCCTTTTATTTTATCCTTATTTTATGAAGCAGTCGATGTTTTTATTTTCAATGTAATTTCTGGTGATATTATTCGATATGACGGTATTTTTTGATAACATTATTTCTTATTATATATTCCTAACATGCTTATCAAACGTGACAGGATTTTACATATTTTGGATTATTTGAAAGGAATTTTTAAATTAATTTTATAAAATATTTGATAAAAGACCTAGATTAATTTTATCCTGAAATAAGTAATCCAATCTTTTAATACAACGAGCCACATAATTGATGAATTTTATAATAAAAAAAATTAAAATTTTCTTTAATATCATTTCAACAAAATCTCATTTCATATTTCCATTTAAAGGTCATGCAATTTTATGGACACACAAAGGATGAGTTATAGATTTACTATTGAATTTGTTGTTTACAGATGCAGATTAAATCTAGCAGAACATATTGGAATATCGATTTTTTTTTTATGAATTCGAAACAAGAAATATACGACTTCTTTTGTCAGACTCTCAAACAGGTCATGACATGAAAAGTAAGGTTCTCTGAAGTTATTCAATTTGATACTGAAACTTATAAATGTAGAAAAAAAATGTTGTTTTTCAGACGAAATAATAATTCTTTGAGAAAAATTACTGTTTAATCTGCAACAAAAATGTTTATGACATGAAGAACCTTGAGAATGAGAAATATTTAAAATGACTGGGATAACTGAATGAAACATTAATATTTTTTGATTAGATACACAGGATAATGTATTACTTAAAATGTAAATAGAAATACAGTTTTCATTGCAAAAACAATAAAACACATTCAATACTTTGGGATTAAAAATTTTTTAGAAAATTAAAATTAATTCACGTTTACTGAGCATTTAATACGACATATCTCATCCCTCTTTCTCTCTCATTTTAAAAGAGAGGTGTAGTAATTTAAAAAAATGCTGACCATGGACTGCATTTTAAAAGTGGGCTCTAACCTTTTTTATTAACATGTCAACCATTCTTCTTTCCGATTAAATTATGAGTGAAATCATTCCGGATAGTACGAATAGAGAAACTATGAAAATGTTAAGTATCTAAAATACCCTCAATAAATATATGTATAGAGAGAGAAAGAGTGATAGCTAGTTAGATTGAGTTTAATGTAATTATCACTTATTGCCAGATTCAGTGATCTAAAACCAGGTTAAGATCTTGAAGAATAAAGCCTAATTAGTATCCATGTTAGTTAAGTGTTATAACAATCCACACGCTACTTTCATCTTAAAAGCTCTTTAATTTGTAATGGTATTGACTCTCCAGGACTTACGCGTAAATAATTAACTATTAGCTATTGACCCTAATGAGATGTAATCATAACTTTAACACAACAAATTTATGTACTCAGCATTTTTCATTTATACCTTTTGCAATCACCTCGTATGATATTTGTCCACTAATAACAAGATCTGTCCAGGAAAGTAATGTGAGCTTTGGAACTTCCGATTTGTGTTTCATATAAAAGCCGAGATTCTTTAGAAAATTTAACCCGCTCTGTGCCTATTTTGTGCCCGCTCTGTGCCTACACACACACACACACACACACACACACACACACACACACACACACACACACACACACACACACACACACACACACACACACACACACACACACACACACACACACACACACACACACACACACACCCCACACACACACACACACACACACACACACACACACACACACACACACACACACACACACACACACACACACACACACACACACACACACACACACACACACACACACACACACACACACACACACACACACACACACACACACACACACACACACACACACACACACACACACACACACACACACACACACACACACACACACACACACACACACACACACACACACACACACACTCTGTTAGCTTTCCTGCCTAAAGGAATGTAATCATAACTTTAACATGTTAAAATTATGTACTCAATGTTTTTTCAATAATTTGTAATGTAATAAACCTAGTACGATATTTGTCCACCAGTTTCAAGATCCGTCATATGAGATTTGGGACTTCCTGTCTCAGTACGATTCATACAAAACCGAGATGCTCTTGAAAATTCATCCTCTTCTTGTCCTCGTTATGTAAAAAGGGCGTGTGGTTATATGTGCTTTTGTGTTTTTTATTGTACAGTCTCCTAAGTGTACTAAAAAATATATCGTCCTGCTAGAAAAATGATTTTACATCCATCCAACATCCTCTACATGCACTCCAATTGTCTACCAAATGATCAAATTAATTAATTACAAAAATCACACCGCTCTCCATGACATATGTTCAAGTAGAAGCATTCGCATAAAAATTGATTTAAATTCTATAAGAATCTAGAGTTAAAAACTCAATAGTATGATTTGATGCTTTCACAAAAAAACTTTATTCACAATAAGTCCTTACAGGTACTGTATTATACGATAAAAATGATTTCTGACATCCAATTGATTATACAGGATGACTCTAAATTAGTTGGGTTAAAAGAATAATTTTTGCATTTAGTTTACTGGGGAAAAAATTAAAGTACATATTGTTGAAAGGTAGAGACATAATCCAATTTTACTCTTATCACAAATGTTCGATGTGGCTTCCTTCCATTACTCTTTAAATGTCCCCCAGATTTGTCAACATGTTTCCATCGATCAAATTATTTGCAGTGCAGATCCTTGATATTAGTTCAGTAATGAAAGCAGGGATTGGCGGAATGTACAATTGATGCTTTACAAAAATCATGCATTGAAATCCAGCGGTGAAAGACCTGTTGATCGTAGTGGTCATGAAATAACACCTCCACGACCAATCCAAACTGGTACATCAGCATTAAGGTAAGATGTAACGTCGTTGTGGTCAGTGCCGAATTACCTCATTTCGGGTCCTGGGCGCAGAAGATATATAGGTCCCCTTGGCACTAGAGGATTGAAATTTTTTAACTAGAAAATATGGTTAAGTCCAGCTCATCCAGGCTCTTCTGGGCCTCTCCGGGCCCTTGGGCTCCCAATGGATAAACCGACACTGGTTGTGGTAGTGACAAGACGTTTCATCCTGTTGAAAAATGAGTCATGTTAATATAGCTTATCGTTTCTGGGGTTTTTTCTTGTATTCTCGAACAATATTTTGTCGTACTTGCATAGCAGAATAATTTTTATGAAACCAAAGACAACATTTCGCTTTTTCATCAGCGTTTAGCGTGTCCATTATAGAAAAACTGAACACAATTATTTCCGATCATTAACATATAGGGGCAATTATGACACCTAACGCCATCTATGTGTAAACTTAGGATATATTACTACTAGTATGATTTTAAACACGTGGATTTAATTTAATATTTCGGAAGTTCTTAACTTATACGAAAACTAATTTGTAGAAACCCTGTATACGCGTTTTTCTTAGAAGGCCCTAAATTCAAATGCGCAGAAGTTTAAACGCAAAAAGTCTCGCTTATTGTAAAATTTTATGTGGCTTAGTTAAATTGCTTCTCAAATATTTAATCCTTCTTTTGAGTAAATGAAGTCTTATTGCAGTTTAAAATCTCATAAATACCATTTGATATTTAAGAAAACATTTCGATTCAGATTTTGTATAATCCAAATACATTTTAAACTTTGAGTACTGTAATGAACATTATTACGGAAGTCCAGTTACGTCAGAAGTGAAACCAGTTGATGACATCAGAGACGAAGATCTGATAATGACTGCCTTAGATTGTAGGGGGGCAGGGTTTTTCTAAAATCCCTTTCCCCTACGTTCCCAGACAGATTCCTCTAAAGGACATGCGTAGAGACCGGTTTTAGGGTCCCGGCTGGAAGCAGAGAGAAAAAACGAGATCTAGAGTGTAAAATGGCATTTTAGCATGTTCCATGTAATTAAAGTTGAATATATATCTATAGCCTGGCTGTGTGTTTTTGTGTTCAGTACATATTAAAAACAATTATTTTCTCAATTGTCAAAGCTTGAAAGTTTTAGCTTTTCACAACTGATTCATAATCAAAGAATATTCTTTTGTTTTCCTTTTAAGTTTTTCTGACAATATATATATATATATATATATATATATATATATATATAGTATTTATATTTGTTACAAAGTATAAAAATGGTTCTTCTAATTTATAATTCGCAATTGTTATATTTTGCTTTCTTTCACTAAAACTGAATTAAACATTTTTACGAACAAAAACAAAGAAAAGAAAAGACATAAGGGAAATAGTTGAGTTTTAAAACATTAAAACTTGAAAAGTATACCTCTTAATAAGAAAAAAAAAATGTTTTTAGATGCTACTATTGATGAATTCCTAAAAGAATATTCAACACTAATAAAACGTTACCATTTAATTTAATTTATTTATTCAATAAAATGGTAAGAGAGGTACTTAAAGCTAGGGAAATAAATTTAAATCCTGACAATTGAAGTAGATATCTAGAGCTTTTTTTACAACAGATGCAATTGTACAGGTTTAATTGTCTACCAAATTTAAATTATAAAAAGGAATGTCAAAACATACTGAAGCACCACAGCTCTTCATGGAAATGAAACTGAAATACGTATAAATATTTTGAAGTACTAATGATTAATAACGAAATTTTAATGATTTCTGTAATATTGTCGTTGACTTTAAAGATTTACTACTGAACAACAACATAGTAGATCATCTTAAGACAGAAATAATACTAAAATGAAATTTTAATAATGCTTAATCAAATTTTTGAAATTAAAAAATAATATTTGTGATGAGGGTCTTTTGAATTAATACAAAAACATAATTAATTAAAAGGAAACTTAATAGCCATACTTAAATTAAAAAATCAGTTTGTTTGTAAAGTTAATTTTTCATTTTAAGCACTATACGACTAGAACAAATAATACTTTAATAAGGTTACAAAAACTTGAAATAAAAATTTCTTTATTTAAACTGAGGAAATATCATTTAAAGGGATTAAACTGAATTACTTATTTTTTCTCAAAAAGAAAAAGGTTTTCAATAAAAAAAATATTCAAAACGAACCGTAAGAGAGATTCTCTAAAGCTATTCTCTAGATTTATTTAATTACAACTGTTTACAAGATTCATTTTTTAAAATTTTAATTGCATTACTGAATATTTCTTTCTTTTCTTGTTTTGATACAGGAACACAATTTTTAAACTTACTTTTGAAAAACATAAAAAAACAAAAGAAACGAATGACATTTAAATAATTGTGTTGTTTTCCTGTTCTCTTTTATGACAACAACGTCCTTTTTGTATTTTAATTTTTCTTTCCTTTGAAATACTGTAAAGTTGCATCAATTTTTCAGTTTGAATTCAATTTATTTGTGAATTTTTATTTTTTATTTTTTTAATGACACACACACATGTATACATTTATATGCCCGAAATATACTAGAATCCCTTCAAAATTTAATATCTTTAAGGAATTTATAATGCTATCAATCTTTAGGGCAATCAGAAATTTCACTTTTTCGGTCTTCATAGAAATAATAAATTATTGATACATATGCAGTATATATTTTACAATTCTAGGAAATAAATTCGTGAATGATCTCCAAAGAACTCAGAAATGAATTTGGTTTTCTATGTTGTCCAAATCCTCTGGTTTTGGAGTTTGTTATACTGAAAGATTTTCTGATCCATTTGTGAAGTAATATAAACAGGATAACAAAATTCATTTTTCAAACGGGAAAATTTGGCGTGGGTTTTAGGATATCTGAAGAGTGATCATTTTTTCCCGACATGTCTCTTTAAACTTATCTCATTTATTCCTTTTTCGAATAAAACATACATGTTTATGAAATATTAATATATATTTATATTTTATAATAAAATAAAATATTAATATATATTCATATTTTATACTAAAATAATATATTCTTATTATATTTATATTAGTATTTTAAGTTATATTAACGTATCAAGTTATATTAATATTATTTTTTGTGTTGTACTGTTACATAAATATAATAGTAAATTTCAAAACTCTTGCTATCAATATACAATTAATAATAATAAGAGGAAAATTGTAAGGAAAAAATCTACTTTGATTTAATAATTATCCAGTGTCTATTGCAACATAGCAGAATAACTTGTAAAACAATTTTCAATTCTTTTGAACATAAAAGTTTTACTGAAAGACTTAAAGGGAATTTTCCATTGAACCGATGAATGAAAAAATAAGAAAAATAAACTTCGACGATAATTAATTAAGTTTAAGTTGAAAATGTCAGTCAAATAATTTCATAAAACTTAAACTTTGAGCAAAAAATAATGATTCAAAATATATTTGGGGAACTGTTTCTGTAAATAAAATGTAATTTAGATAATTTTTTCTTTTTTTTTTTTTTTAAAAATCATAAATGATTTAAAAAAAACTTAACAAATCATATTTCTGAAACATTGTTTGTGAAACTCCAAGTTTCTAGCCAATATTCTATTGATAAAATAGTATATTTGAAGTTTATTCTACTTTAGTACATTCAAGGGATATCAGGAAATAATTTTTACCTTAAATTTGTTTGAATAATTATTAGAATAATTACTTACAAAATTACTGTACACAAATAAATTTATCTTTTTTTGCTTTTATGCTGCTTTTCTTTTTTGAATTCTCAAATTTCTTATAATAATATTTTTTTTATCATTTCAATAACCATTCCATTTTTTGAGTGTTGACATTTCGTTTCTAGGAAAACATCTTTACAGAAATTAAATTTTCATTCTATATATTTTCATAGATTTTATTTCTTTCATTTATTGTGCATATTGTACATCATAAATGAAATGATGCTTTGAAAACAAAGTTATTCAGTTTTTAATGCTATGTTTGTAGGATTATTATTAGATTAATTTGAATACTGAAATAGTCTTACAAACAGAAAAATATTACAGACTACAAATTATTTTGACAAAACTACATTGTTTATTTACTGCTGAAAAATTCATGCACACTATATATTTAGTATTTTAAAGATTTAATAGTTACACTGAAAATTATTTTTGAATTGATAAATATTTAAGTATGAAAATATACGTCAGACAGGAATGGAGACAAATCGATTGTTTTCATAAATATTTACAACAGAAATTGAATTCCTATGGTTCATAAAGAGAATTTGAAAACAAATACATTTTTGATATTAGTATACGAAACATTACCATATTTATTAAATTATGTTTGGAAAGATATGCAGGATTATAATTAGAAATCATGCACACATCATCATATTCCTTAGGTCTTACGTTACTTTGAATTATTCATCTTATGATATGAATGGTGATTATAAATAAAATTCCTGTGTTATTTTTCAAAAGTTGTACATAAAAAACTACTCAGAGTGACTTGTGATTTAATCTGAATTAAAAGAAATTTATTTGACATAAGAAACCAATAGCTCCAAATTTATCAACAGGTGAAGCTGAATTTTTGTGAAGAAAGTGGGAAATTTATCAATAGAAGGCATTTACGTTATAATAAGTACAGGGCTTTGGTCACTGTGTGTTCGTATTGAAATCACATTACATCATTACGTGAGTTTCAATTTAAATCATGTATACTGTTTAATATGTATGTATGATTTTAAAAATGATAAGGAATATAAATATATTCTAATCAATGCGCTACATCCTCTGTGAGGTATTCATTCACCGGTGGGTGATACCTTACTCTCAAGTTATCTTCGAGTGAATGATGAACCAGGCGTTGCCAGGATCTTAAAATGTCTTTATTAAGATCTTAACTTAAACACTAACAATGATAATATTTATATTATAACTTAGCGGATCTGAGGTGAGAAAACACTCAATACGTATTACCAAATAAGCACGATCTTAATCACTATATTTAACTTTACCGTCTATTCTTCATCTCTGTTTATATCACAGTTACTAATAGATACTAGAATTATCCTACCTTAATCTCTTGTTTAACCGCAATCTTCTCGGATCCTAAATATCTTTTATCTCGCGTGGAATTGTATCCACCTTAACTTGATCGTTCTGTCACGGATAGCTTCACATTCAATGACGGCTTTCTTCTCTTCCTTCAGTTCACGCGCTTAAACCAGACTTGCATAATCACTCCTCAATAGGTCATACGCTTACGTTAAACTTCTGCTATTTAAAAGGTTTCTAATTTGCATATTCACGTTTCGCTTCAGGATTTGGTTGGAAAGAAATTGCATTTTTCGGTCCCAATGAACCCAAGACGAGTTTTTAGTAGAAAACGTGATGAGCCCGTCACACCTCTCCAATAGATGGCCATACAAGCCAATATATGTACGCCCTTCGCGTAACGGCGTTTTAGATTGGACTGTCTACTGTATCGTGGAATAATACGTTGAGTAGATGATGATGTGTATATATAGCTTCCGTTATATGGCGAGACAAAGACATCTTGAGTTTGTTCGAAGCTAAAAATATTGATGCAGATTTTGCAGCTACGAAAATAAACAGATAAAAGCAGCTCTCCTGTTCCCGTCCACCTCGAAAAGGAAGAACGTTGTGAAAAGTATGTGTAGTTATTTCGTGCACATTTCCGCAGTAGTTGAGGAAATGATGGATAACAAAGATGGACAGCGACGATCGATTTGGTTGGTAATTTTGTTTGCTGAAGATAATACAAAAGAAAAATGTGGTAAGTATACTTATGCACGCGCAAGAAAGTTATAAACTTCTTTGGCGTAACAAAATTAAAATCTTTCCTAAAAATCTTTACTTAGGACAAAGCTGGGTCAAGGACGAAGGCGGTTACGAGCAAGGGATTGAACTATGCCCCAACGCTTCGGTCTCAATCGGCAGGGTGTATGGGTCAGTGGTAGAGTATTCAGCTGCAGATCGAGAGGTCTCCAGTTTCAAAACCAGGTGTCCCCTTCTTCAGAGGGAAGTGAGAAGAAATATTTTCTAGAAATTTAAAGGCAGGAATGGTTGTCCCGTTCTGTATATTCTAAGACGAAGGAATTTCGCATCCGTGACGGTTTTGCGTCACATCACTGACCAGTGTGCGCGCGCATTGTAAATTACCCCTCGGTCCTATTTCTCCAACGCCCCCAAAAGTATAACTTTAAAAATTTAGATTATTTTCCAAAAAAATTAATAAATGTGTTTTATTTTCCAAACTTTTTGGATTCAGAATTTCATAAGTTCTTATGAAAGTTTTGTTTTTATTAGTTTTTATAAAATGCAGTAAAATACATACGTATATACATTTCTATACAAAAAGCCCTCTAATAAGCAAATTTTGTTTGTATGTTTTTTTTTCCAATATCCCCTAACGAAAATTCTTTTTAACTTGCAGAAGAAATATTTCCAGTCCCTACAGTTTCAGGAAGCTAAGCGATTTTTAAGTATATATGGGAAAAAGAAATATTCTCAATTTAAAAATATCAAAATCTGTAATAAAGGTTTCCTTATAGAAATTTATTTTCCAAATTCTCAAATAACTCACTAAATTCCCTTCTTCCAAAATCGTACCGATTTTACTCCATTCCCATCTTAACGTAAATAAGTCATTTCATAAAAGGAATAGAAAACTGTCTGGAAAATATGTTGAAATCATTTCTTAAAATAGCTTAGAAATGTATTTTTCCGGTTTCTTCCAACCACACAGCACTTAAAGTTTTTATTACGGTAGCGAGTGTGGACTGTTTGCACGTGTTTGAAAGAGGAAACGGCATATTATAAAATGTTGGAATTTATATTCCCCTGCAGTAAGAATATCTTTTTACGAAATGGTATTGGGAATTGAATCAATTGTTCGCTCTATCGAAAAAGATGAATTTATTTTTATTTTTTTGGAAATTCCTTTTATCGATGTTGATTTTTTAGAAACTGTTTTATATTTTGTTTCTTAATTTTTGGGAATATAATTCCTCTTTTTTAAGAAATTCGTGAAATTATAAGAAAAATGTTATTGAAACAGTATATAACACAAAAATTAGTTTATGTTTTATAGAGGTCAAACATATCAAATTAAGATTTAAAACAAAAATAAAACGAAACTATTTTTAACTACGGGTTGAGGTGATAGAAAGTTCTATAACATCACCCTATAAAGCGGCACGAAGGCTATTGGCGACGGATCTCATGTAATCTTGAACATGCTCCCAAGTGAAAAAGGATGGCCACCTGTAGCCAGGGTTAAAGCTTGTCTCTTCCTAACTTCCACACGAAATTATATATCAGAAAGAGGATGTTTGAGCCTCGACATATTTACAACGTACCTAGGTCCCGCGGCGGAGGCGGATCTTTAGAGGTGCGTGACATGCCAGCGTCAGAGTCGATGACCCTGACCATAAGTTACCTCAGCCCACTTATTTATGAAAGTGAGTGGAATAAGAATATTGACGTCCCACTGTTCAGCTACTCGAGGGCTTTATGCGGCGTACCTCGTAACTTTGAACCAGGGTCAAATAGCGAGGACACCTGCCCTGACACCCCCACTCTAACTGCCGCACCCACCAGTGGGAGGGCGTCTGACTCTCCCAGCAGATGTGACCACTTGATGTGGAAGTGGTCAAGGTGGTGGACCGTAGGCTGGCCTTGTCACCAGTTCGAGCCCTTACCACTAAAAAGACCACTTAAGTGTAGGAATTGTGATGCATGTTAAATCTGTCGAGGAGCTGAAGCGATCCTCCACGTTGAGTGTGATGTGGTAGTTGGGAAGAGGTGCCAGCTTCAGATTGATACGACCACGAGTTCAAAATTTCGTGGTCCGTCGCCAAAAAGCCCTCGCGTATTATATGTCCTCACTCACTCCGCTCTCGACGGGTGCCGTACGTCGCTTCCCTACGCGCTGGAGTCTTCCAGCGGTGCTAGGCTTCAGGAACTCCGTGACACGCCACGCCACGCTGAAAGTTTGACCCACTAGAGTTTACAGAGGTCGCCTGGCCCCAATAGGTTGATTTTTGGTTGATTAAGCTGAATATTAACGTCACCCTGTTCAGCTTCACACAGGGGCTTTTAGCGAGCCCGGACCACGTAAACTTTGAACCGTGGTAAAGTGACGTGGACGACACCTGAGCTAGCACCCCTACTAACTACCACACCACAACAACAGGGGAGGACGTTTCAGCTCCTCGACAAGATTTAAACGTGCATCCGCTGCCCTACACAGCAGGTCTTTGGTGGTGCTGGGCTCCAGAAGGCTCGTGACAAGGCCAAGCCACGGTCCGATGCCTGTATACCACTCGGCTACCGCGTCCCTTATTTATGGGGAAGGTAATGTTAAAGTTCTTTAGAATTATTTTAAAAAGCTCTTTTTACATAATGGGATCAGGGAGTAAGTGGTTATGACCACGAGCTCGTTTCAGGTATCATGAGGTTCAAAGCTCTAGGAATTGCCGCAAAGGCCTCCGTGTAGAGGATCTGATGTTCATTAAATCCTATAAGTATAAGGTGAAAGTTCTTCCATTGGCATGATGTGGAAGTGTGGGAGAGAGGGAGGAAATTAGTAGCTATGGTGTCGTCCTCGTCCACTTGAAAGCAGAAGTTCAAATTAGTAGAGTCTGTCACCCAGCCAAGCCCCTATCCAATTGCGGCATTAATAAATACTGGCTCACTTCAATAACGATAGAAATATTATGGAATTAAAATTAAGTAAATATATAAGATGGAATAAGAGATTAAAATAGTTTGTGAAATGATAAATTATATACATTATTATTTATCAATTATTTAATACAGTATTTTTGAAAGTTTTATTTATCTAAGAATGGTGTCTTTTCTCGTATTTAACATCAGTATACATTCAAGAAATAAAATTGCCATTCGTATGGTGTGACTTTACATCTGTATCTTAGCGTAGATGAATTAACAATTTAATTAAGTAGACACAAATTGAAAGCTTTTGGTATAATGCACTGAATCAAAATTCAGAAAACTCTTACCGCAAATAAGCGCAGGCCCCAGGAATACACAAGAAATCCCTATCCTCTCTCCAGGGAAAGACTTTTATAAGCACCCAGCTGCCCAAGAACATTTTAGTTCAAAAGGTATATAATTAGTTTATTGATTAATTGCTGCTTAAGAGAAAGCGTTAAATTAAAAGGCCTGCTTGATTGGCTATGTAGCTTCGTGGAATTTCGAAATGGATGGAAACTTTAATGATTTTCTTGATAGCTTATTGACTGACGAACACATAAGAACCAGGACGCACTCGTATATACCGAAAATTTACACACTTTTTACGCGTTTAAGATTCATCACTAAATCATCAAGGTTAAGGGTATCCTGCTACATTTCCAGACCGTGAGGATTTTAAAAAAGCGCATAAATGGATAATTTTCGTGATATTTACCTGTCATAGATTAGAATACATGTATAAAAAGGAAATTGTTTTAAGGACATTTTGACAAAAATATACTTAAATACAATATTTTGGCAAAAATTAACTAGATAAACTAGTGACTCCTATACGACTGTCATATATAAAGCTATATAAAAAATGTAATACTAGTCTTGATAGTTTGATGGTTTTGTAATTAAATTCGTATTGTTGATTTACGTCGAAGTACACTATTATTATTGAATTCAATACATTGTTATTGTTTGGAAGGAGAAGGGGGGGGGACACGAAGAAAATTATGACTGAAAATTGGGTCGCAGGTATCGAAACTTAGAGAAGCACTGATGTACACCAGTCTTTGTAAACAGTAATACATAAAGAGACAAATTTTTCATTAATAGAGTCAATATGCGCTTTACAGATGCAGAATAACAGAAACTGAAATGACTCGTATGTTTTATCTTTTAATGGACATTTTATGACGAGTACAGGACCATCTATTGATAAAATTTCAAACTATTTTTCTTTCACCAAGAAAAAAATCTTTTCATATATAATTCGAGGGTCCAGAGTGGAAAATTATCACTTACAGTCTCTACTTATTATCCTGACCGATAGTTTTTTTAACAAGCCTTGAATAATTAAATGGAACTTAATTTAGTAATTACAATTAAACAACGGAACTTACAAAACATATTCGCTCATTAAGGTGATGCTTTACTTCTAAGTTATCTTAGGCACAGGGGTGTGGGGTGAATGAGAACCGGGCGTTTGCCATGAAATCTTGTATCTCTCTGGCCAAGATTTGAAGCTTAAACTCTATACAATTAAAATATATAATATTTAAAAGCTGCGGATCCTGAGGTGAAGCCAAAAAGCCCACAATACATGTGCAAAATAAACTGATCATGACCACTATGAAAGGAAGTTAACTTTACTTACTCCTAACCTCTGTTTTATATCACAGTTCCTAATATTTGAAGTAGAAAGGTTCCCTGCAACATATCATTACGGCAGCAACACTCTCGAGTCTTCAAGAAAGTAATTTCTTTATCTTTGTGTGGAATGGTGTCCCCTTTGCTTGAACGCACTTTCACGGATAGCTTTATTTACTGGAATATCGGCTTACTTCAGCTTACGTTTGAACTCCATTTAGCATAATCACTTCCCAAAAGGCCGCCTTGCTTACGCTAAACTTCTGCTATTTAAAGGTTCTAATTTAAAATAATAGCAACTTCTCTTCTGGATTTGCTTTTCCCGGCCCCAAAAGATCCCAAGAGGGAAAAAGTGTAAAGCGCAATGATAAACCCAGTCACAAACTTTACCTTAAAATCATTCTGTGTGTAAATGCATATACGTGTTTCAACTTTCATTACATTCTTTTATTCTTGCGTTGATGGTAAAAAATTCTTGCACCCCCACACGAACTGCATTCAAAAAGAAGATAAGGGAATATATGCATAATAAATTAAAATTATATTTAGTCATTATACAAGAAACAAAATTATCCTGAATTGAGTAAGAAATTTGAGAAATACTATCATAACTATATATTTTATATATCCCAAATATATATTCTATTCTCTAATCATTTTGTTTTAATTACATTTTATTTCTTAATTTGAATATTTTCTCTTTTATTAAAATATAATATAAAACAGAAGTATTATCGATTTAGCCATCACAGACTTGTAGTAAACTGTACTGTTTTAAGAGATTCTCTTTCTTTTCAAGCCACGCTACAAAAAACAAAAGAAAGGAAAAAGCTGTGCTACTTGAAGATTTAATTTTTCCAAGGGAATTTTTATACACAGAATTTCTTTTTTGTCTTGGATTGAAATTTGATTATGGGGAATTGCGACATAGCCATCCTGTGATGACTATGTCGTTCCGAAATCCGCGTAAGCTAGAGTTATTAGGATTATCAAAATGATGAGACATATTGGTTCTTAATACAACTTTTATTAAGAATAACTTATATTACTTAATTCCTGAGTTACAGGCAAAAGCTTTAATTTCCAAGAAATTTAAGGAGTTAACACCAATTAAACCTTAATATTCCCAAGTCAGATCCACACCAACTAGAACATTTATCTTAATTATAATAAATAAACTGATTGATTCATCAACTTCCTATGCAAAGCCTTTTTACAGGTCTCAGCTTCGCTTCAGTGATTGAGTGATACCTATAATGTAATTGAATATGCGAGGTTTCCAACTTCTTTATAATGAACTTCCTATTTTGTACCGAAGCTATGGGACCCGGCTAACTCTTGATCTAAGAAAGATTCACACACACTAAGCTATCTCTAAACTTTGCCGCCCTTATCATCAAAAATATATCCTTTTTAAAGTATATCTCATTTTACGTATTATATTCGTTTGTCTTCTTGGTATTTGGGTTTGGAAGGTTTTGCCGTTAATCGTGTAGATCAGAACATAGGGTTATGTTGCTTGGAACCTTGAGACGTCACCCAAGTCTTCTAGGATATGAATGTCTTCTATGCTCTTCATTTAACCTTGAGATACTTATTACATATGGATAGTGTTATTTTGATAATAGGATGTGGTTTATTTGTTTGATTTGCTCCTGTCTTCATTTTGAGAAAAAGAGTTTGGTCGTTTCTAAGTTGGTTTTAAATCCTCATACTTATTATTTGGAAATTTTAAATTTTTCTGAAAAATTCATTACCATAAGGAAAATTCGCTGAAAAATGTCTTTGAAAGTAGAAGTCTTTGTGTTTGTGTTTTTGACAGAAGTATTTCGAATACTTTAGAACTTTTACCTTCGCCAGTTTTTATCACTTCATTTGGGTTGCGTAGCTGAGAGTTTAGGCACTGGCTGCTTGCCTCCTAGTTTGCGGATTCAGATTCGTCTCAAGTCGGTGGATTTTAATAATGCAGAAAATTGACAGAGTTCATGTGCGATTATGCGGCATGGTAAGGATCCCTAGAATGTCTGTTTAGTTCAGGTGCTCAAGGAAAAATTAAATTTCTCTTACAATTCCGCATCGTTAGAGTTAGGTGCCTCTATCTGGGCATCACAATTACATTGGGGCAATTGGTATCCACCTATGTGGTGCCACACTTAAAATACCGTAAAATCCGTCGTATAATGCGCGCGCAACACGGCTTAGGATCGGGAATTTTGCGGGTTAGCGTTGCATACGCCGTATATAAGAATGAGAGCTTTAAACTGTAAAAATCTGAGTATAGAAAAAAAACTAGACTTCTATATTTACTGAAATACTATTTATTTAAAAGAAATGACATTTCTTATGAACTTAAAGGGTTGTATTTCTAGAAGTATATTGTTTTCAAAAGCCTAAGGATATTACCTCAGATAAATGAAAGAAACTTTAAAAACATAAGAGCTTTGCATACGTACGGCTTTCGGTTTTCTTTTGTAAGAGCAAGGGAGATTGCGCGTTATGCTCCGAATATACCTAAAAATTAAAAATTTCAGCTGTAAAGTATAGGTGCGCATTATACGCCAGATTTTACGGTAGATACCTGCTCATGGGGGATGTAGTAGGTCTGAAATGGTAATTACCAATCCACAGCCCCATTTGAAAGAAAAAAAAGGGTTATAGAAATATTTTACAAAAACTTTTATAGTCATTACATGAATTCATTCAGTATAAAAGCATATAAAGTTTAATTCGAAGCCCAATAGATTTTACGTACTAATCCGTATTTTTTTTTTCTAGATTTACTTAACTTAGATCCAACAGCCACCTTCTATAGCTGGTTTTACTCCGGCAATCTTTATATTTAGGCCCCATATTTCCTGTAACCGTAAAGTGAGAGCACTTGAATAGCTAGTATTTTTATTTATCGACATCGCAACACAGAATATATACGAAAAATAATAGATATCGCGTTACATAACTATTTCAAAAAAGCCTAGTTGCTGCTACCCCCAGGATTGGAATTAGACAGGAAGAGTTTGTCTGAGTCCACTAGAGGGCTTTGTGGGACCCATTAAACTAGTATATTTAAAATATTTGTGCTCTTTTAATGCAAGCGCCTTTTAAAAATATCTATTTCCTTAGAAATTCTAACTTCAATTTTGAAAAATGAAATTTCTCAATGTGTTCTTCTTGTATGTTTACTATTGTCTTTATTACAAAATAATTTCGATGTAACAAATTATGGTTGTGATAAAAAGTTACTGAAAAACTTATGATTTCTAGAAATTTGCGATTTGAAATGCTCAAGATTTGCTAGCGATTTTAGTATGCATGTTAGTGAAAGAATTTTGCTTTGATAAATAACAAATGATGTTAGAACTGTTGAAGGAACTTAAAGACCTCGGCTCTTTCGGAAAACCCTGGTTGATAAAGAAATAATTGTTTATCAAGTTATCATGATAACGGAATTAAGTGGAAAGGAGAATATTTTCAAATTCTTTTCTTAAGCATTGAACATTTGCAGGAGAAAAAAAAGTGCTTTGTAGTAAATTTCTGAATTGGAAGATGTGTTATGTGTTATGGAATAATAATATTTTTGACAGGGAATGCAAAGCACGGAAAGTATTAATTGTGTTTTACATTATAAAATATTTTGTACATTTCAATCGCAAAAGCAAGAACTACATTGCAGCAGTAGGAAACAAAATAATGAAGCATGATCGTAAATTAGAACAGATAAGAAATCTTTGCCATTATTCAAAAAACAGCATAGAAACGTATTTCAAATAATAGAAAAATAAACGATTTATTTTATATAGAAAGAAGATACTTAATTGATAAAATTATTGAAATTTACAATTTGAGTGAAAATTTTCAAAAGTTTAATGTTTTTATATTAGCAGATATGAAATTTAAACTAAGCTGAAAGGTATACTCTTTCTTCATTGCAGATTTAAGAAATGAAAAAATAAAACAAATAGGGAATTAGAAGGATAAAAGAAATTTTCAATGTGATGGAATTTAAATTAGGAATTATCAATTAAACAAAGAAAGGCTTTTTAGCATATCTCTGCTCAACAAAAAATCATATTTGCCAAATTTTAAGTCTGTAGGGGGTCTAACAGTTGAAAAAGGGATATTTTACCTATGACGTCCCCATAACACTCATGTGGGTCGACTTTTGTTCTCTGCTTAGAAAAAAGTCCACATTTCAAGGTCGTAGGTTTAGTAATTCATAAAAGGGCATTTTTTAAATATATAATACGCCCTCTCAACCCCCTTTGGAGTCAATTATCGCAAAATTCTTTTTAGAATCTCTCTACTTCCTAAGAGGAACATGTCTACTCAGTCTCAAATTTGTTGGCCTAATAGTTCAAAAAAGGGATTATCTTAAATCTATATCAGCTCTTCAACCCCTCGCAACCTCTTTGAGAGTTAGTTTTCGTAAGAGCCTCTTTTGGAGCAGTTCTCTACTCCATGAGAAAGAAACATTCCTGCCTAAATCTGTAGTATTTTTTATATAACGACACATAACCCATTCTCAACATCACTTGGACTTCGATTTTCGCAAACCCCTTTCATTAGCGGATCTCTACTTCATAAAAGTAACATTCCTACAAAATTTCAAGTGTGTAGGTCTAACAGTTCCGGAGATATCGTGATGAGTGAGTGAGTTTCTTATTTCCTTTATTTATACAGATATGAAAGCTGGAAAAAACGCAAAGCACATGTATTTGAAACCTATAAATACACTATTTGGAAGTAAGAGATTCTGCTCCTTAAATATCTAAAAATTATTGGGATGGTACATAAAGTATATTATTCAAAATTTTAGCAAATAATTATATTTAATTTAAAAGTATAAACGATTTAAAACTTGTAATTAATTTCTTAAACAAAACTGTGTTTTCAAGATATTAAAATTTAGTATCTTTTTTCTATATATTTTCATTTTGAAAAACATGTATATTCCAACAACAGAATTTTAAAATAGTAAAAAGCAATAGTTTTAATTCTAAAAAACCTAACTTAAAAATTTGAATTATTCTAAATATAAGAGCTAAATCTACTTTTCGCATTAAAAGCACCAGATTTATTAAAATTGGAAATATTTTCGTTTAATGAGTAGAGGCAAAATGCAAACAATATTGCTATTTGACAGATTTATGAACATACATGAAATAAACAAAATAAAAATGAAAAATAATTCATTTCTGCATATTATAAGAGGGAATTATTTTATTTTACAGCCCTCCATTTACTTGTACACAGCAGACCATTAGTACGGAAATTATAATTGTTTTATCATTAAGCTAATTCATAATGATTTTCTTTTAGAATATAAGATTTATTGAATAGATTATTTTGTGTTTCGAATCTATGCCTAAGCAGGCTGCAAAATTATTATACACATTTCATCTTATTTTTTTCTTTAGGTTGTAAAATTTCCCGATTACAAACTAAAAAAAGAAAGTATCTATTCAAACTTCTCCGTTTACTTCATGGAATAATGGCTGATGGTGGTGTCTTCAAACAATAAACAATTGTTTATTTTCAAGACGATTTTTAACTTGAAATAACAAGCAAAGCTGTTTTATTCAGTTAAGAAAATCATACATTCCTCACCAGCGAAGAAAAAATACTAATAGCCTGCTGAAAGCGATTAAAGTCGAACTCCATTTCTCTTTTTCTGTAAATAATTTTAAATCTTTTGTTCTAAAGGAAAATGTTCCTTTATGCAAATCGATTCTTTCTGGCTCTAACCGAGTATTCAATGTTTTTTTTTTAAAAAAATCTCTCCTAGGAAGATGGTAGCTTGAATAAATTAAAATGTAAAGAGCTTTTGCATTTGTTCTTTTCTTTTTTGAGTGGTTGTTTCACAGGCTACTAGCTATAGTAGGAAAACATTTACTATAACTTAATGAATGAATAAATCTATTATAATTTAACATATAATCTTCTCATGTTTCCATAATGATCTATTGTGTAGAGCAGCCATACTCAACCACCCGTTTTACCCCAAATGACGGCTGTTCTGCAGGCTGAGAGCATAAATTAATTAAATCCTCTTTTCCTTCCTACCCTTAGTTCACTCTCTCCACATATATATATATATATATATATATATATATATATATATATATATATATATATATATATATATTCTGCCCTCAGAACTAACTTACATGTTGCACTTTTATGAGATAATTATATTAGCCAAGTAATGATTATTACATTTTTTGATATATTGATGATCCTAATTGTTTTGGGTAAAAATAGTGATTTTAAATCCCAATATTAATTTTTATCGGATTACTTAAACCTTGTTCAAATTAATTGCTATAATACAATTAAAACTAATGGCTTAAATGTATCAGCTGGTATGAAAAGTAAAAAAAGTTATAAGTGCATAGAAAAAAGTAATATTTATAAAAAGGGTCTTTTAATTTTAACATTCTAGAGAGTGCCATACACAAATTCAAATTTATCTCTCTATATATAGAAATATTATTTTTAACTGTATTTTATCATAATAATGTATTAGTTAGCGCTAAATGTATATTTGGGAGTACAGCCAACTTTGTTGGTGCGTAGATAATACTTGCTAAATTTCTTTACAATTATATTTATAATAGTTCTCAGTGAAATGAGACAATATTTATTAATATTAGCATTTTTAATTAATTATATAGTTGTTCAATAGGTAGGGGTACTTACATGTTTGACAAAGAAATAATACTTTACATTTTTTTTTTAATAAAATATTCTTGTGTGTATCTTGTAAATTCTTTTATTTCCTATAAAAATTTTATACTAATATTTATGGTTTTAAATGTAGATATATATATATATATATATATATATATATATATATATATATATATATATATATATATATATATATATATATATAGAAGGAGAAGAGACTTTATATTGTTCTATCGCGTTTACTAATTTATTTTTTATACTTGGTACTGCTTTCTCTTATTTGTACTTACTTGGCGGGGAAATATAACGTATTTGCTATACTCACAGTAAAGTCTTACTATCTACTTTATTGCATCGATTTTTAAATATATGCTAGTATTAAATATTAAGAAGGCTATAATTTTATCCATTATATTATTTTCTAATGGTACAGCGTATTTTATTTGTAATATTTAAATTTCTCTTAATACCATTCTTTCCTTTCCCTTTTGCTCAGTATATAGGCAAATTACAGGTGAAGGCTGTGGCTAGCCCTAAAACTTGTTTAAACCTGCAATCTTGGTTCTAAGGACAGGAGTTTGCTATTGCTTCTGAGGCTAATATTTACTATCTTGACTAAGTTATACTTAGGTTTTATAGCTATTTGTATATATATATATATATATATATATATATATATATATATATATATATATATATATATATATATATATATAATCCATAAATATATATACAAATGGCTATAAAAGAGCCTTAGCAAGTATCAAAACTCAACACCAATGAGCAATAGAAAGTTTATGATCAGATTTTTTTTGTGGTCAAGAGGATCTGAGGTGTGAAAGATGCAGAAAAATCCCAAGACTTTTTGTCCAGCTAAGGGAAAAGTGATTTTTCTCGTAAATGCGTTTTTTGTGGATGTTTCGAATGGTTTAGACATGGATGCCAGAGCGATGGATCAGGAAATGTTTTAAGTAGGCTAACGAGGATAATACAAATAGAGGTAACAGGGTTACTGTGTACTGATAACATTCAGCATGTTCGAGAAATCATTACAGCAGATAGGCGAGTTCCATCTTCAACATTAGTCAACACTTTGTCTTTCAAATTATTGACAATGAGCTCAAATGCCATTAAGTGTGTGCGTGATAGATACTACAAATGCTTAATGGAATGCACCAACCTACAGGTTGAGCTTTGAGATCGTTCGCCAAGATCGTATCTCCCTACAGACCAGACCTAGCACCCCCAGACTTTCCTCTCCTTCGATCGCTCAAGGAAGCTTTGAGATGTCGTCGATTTACCTCAATCATGAACGTTCGGGATAGGATGCAAAAAAGGGCTCCACGACCAATTGAGATTCTTCATTGACTAGAAGAGAGAAGCAAACAGGAAGGTTTGGTTCACGCTGAAGTAGAGTCCCATTGCACAAAAGAATGCAGACCTAGATCAAACATAATTGCACCTGTTCACCTATCTTTGTTTTAAATAGCGTTGAAAATGTGCTTAGAAAAGTCTATGGCAGTTTTAAGACTTATACATTTGTAATAGCAAACTAACTTCACAGTCACAGGGTACTTGTTTCAGCAATTTCTTTTAGATCAGAATTGTTATTGCTACATACAATTCTCCCAGAAACCACCTATCCTGATGTGAATAAGGTGGAGAAGTCTTTTTTCTAAATCCTATTCTTTGCATATTTCATTTATTCACATGGATATTTTGAATTAGGAAACAAATGTAAGCAAAAAGAATTTGGAGCTACTTTTTATTTGCGAAATCTTATAATTGTTTAAGTATTATTTTTTAAAATTTGATGTACCTCCGATCCACCCTCTCTGGCATGGTGTGCTGAGGACTTTTGAAGAAGAGATAGCCACAATTCAGGAGTCACCATCTTCACTCGACCAAGGTTCAAAATTATGAGGTCCGCCACCGATATCTCTATAGTGTGGTTTTAGAATGTTATTTAAAATCAATCAATCCTTCTTCCTTTCTTTAAAAATAACTTTCAGTTAGGTATTTTTTTCCATATAAATAAATTTATCACAAATAATGATATAAAATTACACTAAGAACACTATCCAGTGTTGATTTTGATGTTATTAAGAGCCGGAGAACATACATTTTATTTGTAAATAGAATATGATACATTAGTGTTTGGTTTTAGTCTCTATAAAAAAAAACAACCTTTAAGTAGTTTTTGAGAAATTTGAATATATTCCTTAATGTGATCTACATTAAGTTTTCGTTATATTACTGTTGTAATTGTCTGCTTAAGGTATCCGACTACTTGCGACAACTTTTTTTTAAAAAAAAATGGAGATATGGACATTTTGTGGTTTTTGGATTTATTTAGTACTACATTTAAGAAGAAAAAGGCTGAAATTAAGAGTGAGTGAGTGAATATTAACGTCACACTGTTAAGCTACACGAGAGCTTTTGGCGACGGACCTCGTTATTTTGAACTATGTTCAAGTGACGAGGACGACCCCTGAGCTGGCACCCCTCTCCTAACTACCCCACCATGCTAAAATTAAGAAGAAAAATAAATCATTACTACTAAAATAGGAAAATAGGTAAAATTGACAAAAATTACATAAACAGGGGCCCGCTCTGTACATATGGAGAAAATAGACAAATTCTAAATTTTTCAATTTTATAATGTATTACTTTGCTATTCCTTTTTAAATGAACTTCAGAATAGAGATATCTTAACTTTACCAAAACCTAGATCACTCTATATTTGGTATTCATATGAGATTCATTAAAAAAACAGTGATTATATTCACACAAGAACTGTTAATTTTGTATTTAACAGTTATTGATAAGTCTGAAGGTTAAAACTTGCTTTTGCTGTATTACGGGACATATGCACAAGAATTTCAGCAAATTGTACAAAACTTTTGAGCGATTGCTGTCCCCGATTTGAGCTTTTTCAAGAAAGAGGAAACACATTTCAGAGTAAACGCATTTTAATGTTTGACATCTTATGTAAAGTTATGACATCTGCTTTTACTAAAAACACCTGTAGTTTTGTTCTAGTAAATGGAATATAAAAAAGCTTAGTATTTTATAAAACTAATATAAGATGGCCTATGAAATAAAATCCATAAAATAATTTACGTAATTTTTAAAAAAAAATCATGAGATTTTTAGGAGTGAGTCAAACTATAGAAATTATTTATATTACCTTACAAATTCCTTTTAGTTAAAACAAGCGTTACCATTTACTAAAAATATATCTGAAAATGTACTTCCTGTGACCTTATAGCCATCTGTCGATAAGCTAAGTCTTGGGAGTTCCGCGTAAGTTAGAGAGTGTAGGATTATCGGAAGGATGAGACATTCCTATAATTCTTAAATATGAAAACTTTTATTAGGAATTTAACTTAAATACTTATATAACGAACAAACTTATATTATTAAGTGGGAATAAGCCAAGTACGGCCGTTTAACTAGAAGTCAGATCGCGCAATTAGATCACTTATCAATATAATTAGATCCTCCTAATCTCAGGGTGTGATTTACTAAGCATTCCCAGAATATAATCCTCTACCTTGGTTGAAAGGCTCAACAATCTGATACTCGGACCCAGGCGGTGTAACCAAATTGTGCAATAGTTTGCTCCTTGTATATATTGGCGAGGGTGGGCGTCTCCGTGATTCCTTAGGCGTCATACACTTCCAACTGTTTCCACACCTAAGCTTTCTCTGCCATCCTTTCTCACTAAACTTTCTATCCTTTTTAAAGGTTATCTTATTTGCATTATTTACTTCGTTTTCCTATTAGATTAGGTTGGAAAAGTTTTGCCGTGTCGTGGCCCGTCCAAGAACGTAGGGTTATGTTAGAAGAAAGACATGAGAGAGATGTCACACTACTTAAAATTAAATTTGAAGCTTTAAAAAGGGAAGGCTGGCAAGGTAGAGATGCATTTTACTTCAGTTTTACCTTTCCTCGAGCGCCATTTCACAAGTAGTAGTACCGAAACACGAGGAAAACTATAGTTTCTCCTCTAGCAAGCTTTTCAAAACTTAAGGGACTGCGGTAGCCAGGTGGGTATAGGTATTGGACCGTGGCTTTGCTTTGTCACGGGTTCAGGCAGTGCCAAATAAGACCCGCCGATGTGGGGCAGCGATGCACGTTAAAATCTATCGAGAGCTAAAACGTCCTCCCGTGGTGTGGTGTGGTAGTTAGGAGAGGGTTTGCCGGCTCAGGTGTCGTCCACTTCACTTGACCATGGTTCAAATTACGTGGTCCCGTCGCCGAGAAAAGCCACTCGTGTAGCTGAACAGTGCGACGTTAATATTCAATCCAAAACTGAAGGAAGCTTTTCAGAGCGGTGAGGAGTAAACTTTATTGGTTAGTTAAAAATGTCTTAAAATTTTTTATCTGAAAGTTTCCTATTCTTTTGTTTCACGAAAGTCTATTCTAAAAATTTAAAAATGTGTTTATGTCTTCTTATTTTCAAAAAATGTAGAATTAAAGATATTTCCTTAATAAGAGTTTGACAAGAAAAAATTATGCAGTGAAATAAGTTTTACGCGAAAACCCTTAAGCCGAAATATCAGTTAACACGAAATAATACAGTATTATGTATTTTCATACATTTTTTTCTCTTAACATGAAACGAAAATCGCTTAACACGAAAGGATTTCCCTTCTGAGAATGAACACGATAAGGAAAATACCAGCCAGATTGGACTGTCCTACTGTATCGTGGAATAATACGTTGAGTAGATGATGATGTGTATATATAGCTTCCGTTATATGGCGAGACAAAGACATCTTGAGTTTGTTCGAAGCTAAAAATATTGATGCAGATTTTGCAGCTACGAAAATAAACAGATAAAAGCAGCTCTCCTGTTCCCGTCCACCTCGAAAAGGAAGAACGTTGTGAAAAGTATGTGTAGTTATTTCGTGCACATTTCCGCAGTAGTTGAGGAAATGATGGATAACAAAGATGGACAGCGACGATCGATTTGGTTGGTAATTTTGTTTGCTGAAGATAATACAAAAGAAAAATGTGGTAAGTATACTTATGCACGCGCAAGAAAGTTATAAACTTCTTTGGCGTAACAAAATTAAAATCTTTCCTAAAAATCTTTACTTAGGACAAAGCTGGGTCAAGGACGAAGGCGGTTACGAGCAAGGGATTGAACTATGCCCCAACGCTTCGGTCTCAATCGGCAGGGTGTATGGGTCAGTGGTAGAGTATTCAGCTGCAGATCGAGAGGTCTCCAGTTTCAAAACCAGGTGTCCCCTTCTTCAGAGGGAAGTGAGAAGAAATATTTTCTAGAAATTTAAAGGCAGGAATGGTTGTCCCGTTCTGTATATTCTAAGACGAAGGAATTTCGCATCCGTGACGGTTTTGCGTCACATCACTGACCAGTGTGCGCGCGCATTGTAAATTACCCCTCGGTCCTATTTCTCCAACGCCCCCAAAAGTATAACTTTAAAAATTTAGATTATTTTCCAAAAAAATTAATAAATGTGTTTTATTTTCCAAACTTTTTGGATTCAGAATTTCATAAGTTCTTATGAAAGTTTTGTTTTTATTAGTTTTTATAAAATGCAGTAAAATACATACGTATATACATTTCTATACAAAAAGCCCTCTAATAAGCAAATTTTGTTTGTATGTTTTTTTTTCCAATATCCCCTAACGAAAATTCTTTTTAACTTGCAGAAGAAATATTTCCAGTCCCTACAGTTTCAGGAAGCTAAGCGATTTTTAAGTATATATGGGAAAAAGAAATATTCTCAATTTAAAAATATCAAAATCTGTAATAAAGGTTTCCTTATAGAAATTTATTTTCCAAATTCTCAAATAACTCACTAAATTCCCTTCTTCCAAAATCGTACCGATTTTACTCCATTCCCATCTTAACGTAAATAAGTCATTTCATAAAAGGAATAGAAAACTGTCTGGAAAATATGTTGAAATCATTTCTTAAAATAGCTTAGAAATGTATTTTTCCGGTTTCTTCCAACCACACAGCACTTAAAGTTTTTATTACGGTAGCGAGTGTGGACTGTTTGCACGTGTTTGAAAGAGGAAACGGCATATTATAAAATGTTGGAATTTATATTCCCCTGCAGTAAGAATATCTTTTTACGAAATGGTATTGGGAATTGAATCAATTGTTCGCTCTATCGAAAAAGATGAATTTATTTTTATTTTTTTGGAAATTCCTTTTATCGATGTTGATTTTTTAGAAACTGTTTTATATTTTGTTTCTTAATTTTTGGGAATATAATTCCTCTTTTTTAAGAAATTCGTGAAATTATAAGAAAAATGTTATTGAAACAGTATATAACACAAAAATTAGTTTATGTTTTATAGAGGTCAAACATATCAAATTAAGATTTAAAACAAAAATAAAACGAAACTATTTTTAACTACGGGTTGAGGTGATAGAAAGTTCTATAACATCACCCTATAAAGCGGCACGAAGGCTATTGGCGACGGATCTCATGTAATCTTGAACATGCTCCCAAGTGAAAAAGGATGGCCACCTGTAGCCAGGGTTAAAGCTTGTCTCTTCCTAACTTCCACACGAAATTATATATCAGAAAGAGGATGTTTGAGCCTCGACATATTTACAACGTACCTAGGTCCCGCGGCGGAGGCGGATCTTTAGAGGTGCGTGACATGCCAGCGTCAGAGTCGATGACCCTGACCATAAGTTACCTCAGCCCACTTATTTATGAAAGTGAGTGGAATAAGAATATTGACGTCCCACTGTTCAGCTACTCGAGGGCTTTATGCGGCGTACCTCGTAACTTTGAACCAGGGTCAAATAGCGAGGACACCTGCCCTGACACCCCCACTCTAACTGCCGCACCCACCAGTGGGAGGGCGTCTGACTCTCCCAGCAGATGTGACCACTTGATGTGGAAGTGGTCAAGGTGGTGGACCGTAGGCTGGCCTTGTCACCAGTTCGAGCCCTTACCACTAAAAAGACCACTTAAGTGTAGGAATTGTGATGCATGTTAAATCTGTCGAGGAGCTGAAGCGATCCTCCACGTTGAGTGTGATGTGGTAGTTGGGAAGAGGTGCCAGCTTCAGATTGATACGACCACGAGTTCAAAATTTCGTGGTCCGTCGCCAAAAAGCCCTCGCGTATTATATGTCCTCACTCACTCCGCTCTCGACGGGTGCCGTACGTCGCTTCCCTACGCGCTGGAGTCTTCCAGCGGTGCTAGGCTTCAGGAACTCCGTGACACGCCACGCCACGCTGAAAGTTTGACCCACTAGAGTTTACAGAGGTCGCCTGGCCCCAATAGGTTGATTTTTGGTTGATTAAGCTGAATATTAACGTCACCCTGTTCAGCTTCACACAGGGGCTTTTAGCGAGCCCGGACCACGTAAACTTTGAACCGTGGTAAAGTGACGTGGACGACACCTGAGCTAGCACCCCTACTAACTACCACACCACAACAACAGGGGAGGACGTTTCAGCTCCTCGACAAGATTTAAACGTGCATCCGCTGCCCTACACAGCAGGTCTTTGGTGGTGCTGGGCTCCAGAAGGCTCGTGACAAGGCCAAGCCACGGTCCGATGCCTGTATACCACTCGGCTACCGCGTCCCTTATTTATGGGGAAGGTAATGTTAAAGTTCTTTAGAATTATTTTAAAAAGCTCTTTTTACATAATGGGATCAGGGAGTAAGTGGTTATGACCACGAGCTCGTTTCAGGTATCATGAGGTTCAAAGCTCTAGGAATTGCCGCAAAGGCCTCCGTGTAGAGGATCTGATGTTCATTAAATCCTATAAGTATAAGGTGAAAGTTCTTCCATTGGCATGATGTGGAAGTGTGGGAGAGAGGGAGGAAATTAGTAGCTATGGTGTCGTCCTCGTCCACTTGAAAGCAGAAGTTCAAATTAGTAGAGTCTGTCACCCAGCCAAGCCCCTATCCAATTGCGGCATTAATAAATACTGGCTCACTTCAATAACGATAGAAATATTATGGAATTAAAATTAAGTAAATATATAAGATGGAATAAGAGATTAAAATAGTTTGTGAAATGATAAATTATATACATTATTATTTATCAATTATTTAATACAGTATTTTTGAAAGTTTTATTTATCTAAGAATGGTGTCTTTTCTCGTATTTAACATCAGTATACATTCAAGAAATAAAATTGCCATTCGTATGGTGTGACTTTACATCTGTATCTTAGCGTAGATGAATTAACAATTTAATTAAGTAGACACAAATTGAAAGCTTTTGGTATAATGCACTGAATCAAAATTCAGAAAACTCTTACCGCAAATAAGCGCAGGCCCCAGGAATACACAAGAAATCCCTATCCTCTCTCCAGGGAAAGACTTTTATAAGCACCCAGCTGCCCAAGAACATTTTAGTTCAAAAGGTATATAATTAGTTTATTGATTAATTGCTGCTTAAGAGAAAGCGTTAAATTAAAAGGCCTGCTTGATTGGCTATGTAGCTTCGTGGAATTTCGAAATGGATGGAAACTTTAATGATTTTCTTGATAGCTTATTGACTGACGAACACATAAGAACCAGGACGCACTCGTATATACCGAAAATTTACACACTTTTTACGCGTTTAAGATTCATCACTAAATCATCAAGGTTAAGGGTATCCTGCTACATTTCCAGACCGTGAGGATTTTAAAAAAGCGCATAAATGGATAATTTTCGTGATATTTACCTGTCATAGATTAGAATACATGTATAAAAAGGAAATTGTTTTAAGGACATTTTGACAAAAATATACTTAAATACAATATTTTGGCAAAAAATTAACTTAGAATAAACTTTTTTCAAAATGTTCTCCTTATATAAAAATTGCTTCTATAAAATAATAATATATATTTTGCTTATATAAAGTAAAGACATTCTCCAGAGAGTCTGAACTAGGATTTTTGAAAAATTCACATTATTTTCAGAGTTACTATCAATTGAAATATATAATTATCGACGTTTTTTTCTTAACATGTTTCCCTCTGTTGTCGTTAAAAATATGGATAAATCCCCTTCTAAGTTATATATTTCAAAAATTCTAGTTGAGCCTCTGTACAGAGGTCTGAGCTATAGACAGGCAAAATATTATTATAATAGAAGCATTTTTCACAAAAGGAGAATATTTTGAAAATGGGCCATTCTATGTTTATTTTTTGTCAAAATATTGTACTTAAATAATTTTTTATTGCAGTAATATTCTTAAAGCAATTTTATATACATTTTCTAATCTAAGTGACACTAAATATCATAAATATTATCCATTTATACGCTTTTGCAAAATCAAGGTTTCGTACGTAGTCGGATACCTTAATGTCAATTTTAGAGGAGAAAAAAAAAATATGGGCCACGATTGCATCTAGCACCCCTTTGTGATATGGTCGATCTTTGTCGACCATATCGTGGGGTTTCAGCGTAAGTTAGAGGTGTGGGATTCTCGAAATGAAGAGACATTTTAGAATTCTTAATATGACTTTTATTAAGAGTTTAACTTAAATTACTTATATATCGAACAAACTTATATTAAGTGAGAATAAACCAAAATACGTAGCCGTAGTTAACACAGATCGCGCAATTGGATCACTTATCTAAATAATTATGTTATCCGCCTGCTCTCAATCCTAATAATATTTCGAATTCGAAAAATAATCTTCCTACCTGGAATTTCCAATCAACGGTTCAATCAACTTCAGATATTCAGTTAGGCTCGAGTACAATGGTATGTACCTTGTAGTATTGGCTAGATATATTTGATTCTTGGGTAGGCCGTCAAAATTTACACATCTACCTTTCTCTAAATTGCCATCGCGCTTGCTAAAACTTCTCTCCTTTTAAAGGTTATCTTATTTGCATCTATCCTTCTTTTTTTTCACTTCTTGGATTTGGGTTGGAAAAGATTTGCCATTAATCGTGACCGTCAAAGAACACAGAGATTATGTTAGAGAAAGGACGCGTGAGCCGTCACACCCTGTCTTTAGCAGATATGAAAACCTTCACACAATGCTCGATGGTGGAGCTCACAGATTTCTCTCTTCGAGACCACAGAATTTTTCAATCTCCTCACAAAGCTTACTGGTGGAGCTTACCGTCCTCTCGCGTTGAGAGACAATCATAAATCCAAATCACACTTAGTTCTCTGGTGGAGCTTATCATTTTTTCTCTTCGAGAAACAGTCTCAGAATTTCAAAAATCTCCACATCTAACTCACTGACGGAGCTTTCCCGATCTCTCTTATCGAGAGACAATCATCGAATCTTCTGGTGGGACACTCGTGCGGGTGCAGTTCCTTCAGATCAATCCGCTTTGCCACCTAGAGTTTCAGAATGGGTCAGGAGCTCGTTATAGATGTCACAAAGTTTAAATTAAAGCTAACATATCTTAAACATTATTTTGAGATATTTTTCAATCTTATATATAACTTGAAATATAAGGGATTTTGGAACGGATTTCCCAACACTTTTTTCAACCATAAAAAATATATACGAAATAATATTTAATGTGTGAACTCTCTTTCTACTAAACTTTTGTGAGATTTCACACTTAAAAATAATGTATTTATAAAAATAAATATGCACTATTTTTACATTTCTGTTTTCTTATAGTTGTGTAAACCTTTCGTGGGCTATTTATTTATTTTTTTTTTTTAATTTTTTGCAGTTTTTTACGTTTTATTAACAATTGAAGAATATATTGAAGAATGTTTTTTTACCGAATTTTATGTTTTCATTTACATTTTAGGAGTGGGAAGAATACTTCTCAAGGAACGCATAATCGTCAAAGAGTAAGTCAAATGAGTTTAGTGTGAGTTTGATCGTGGTAGTATAGTGGGATTCCACTTTTGTGAGAAATCAGTTCGTGAGATTGCGGACATTCTACAGAAGCCTAAATCCACTTTGAGTGATATAATTGTGAAGTGGAAACATCGAGGCAGTGAAATGGTAGAAAAACGAATCGGTAGGCCGAAAATACTTGGTGAACGCAGCCGCAAAACAATGAAAAGAGTAGTGAAACAAAATCGCAAGTCCTCGTTGGTGGAAATTTCTCAGGAGTTCCAAAGTTCATCAAGAATTAGTGTTAGCAGCAGGACAGTCCATCGAGAGTTAAAAAACTTGGGATTCCATGGTCGTGCAGCCGCTCACAAGCCAAACATCACTCCACAGAATACGAAGCATCGATTGCAATGGTGTACAGCTCACCTCATTAAACCCGGGACTTTGGAGAAACTGATCTTTGGGTGATGAATCTCGTTTTACAGTCTGGCAGTCGGATGGACGTGTCTGTTTGGCGGATGCCCGGCAACGTTCTTTAGTGACTGCATTGTGCCGACTGTTAGGTTTTGGTGGGAGCATAATGGTGTGGGGGGGTTTCTCGTGGTTTTTGGTCTGGGTCCGTTAGTTCCTGTGATTGGAAACATGAACTCTGAGATGTATGTGGACATTCTGGACAATGCTGCTGTTCCAACCTATGCAATATTTCCGGGGGAAAGGGCCCATTTTCTTCCAGCAGGATAACTGCCCATTCACAATCGAGGCTTACACAATTTGGGTTTTACAAATGGGTGTTCAAAAACTGGACTGGCCTTCTCAGACCCGAGCTAAATCCATAGAACACCTTTGGGACGAATTAGGCGCATTTAGAGCCAGCCAAACCCACCATCCTCACTGCAAGCACTCACTTCAGGTGTTAAGGGGGCCTGGAAGGCAATTTCTATGGTCACCTATCAAAAATTGGTGGAAAGTCTTCCCAAACGTGTGCAGGCTGTGATCCATGCAAAAGTGGGACCAACATCATATTAATATGTGCCTCAGGACGCTCTTAGTTTATACCACTGGGTGTCTGGATACTTTTGGCCAGATAGTGTAGATAAATAAATAAATCCGGTACGCGTTCAAATACAACCATACATACATGCATGAAACAAATTTACGATATTTTGTCTTAATTACTAATGATTAGGATGTCGGTGTCATGTGAATTTGTAACGGATGAGTAGGCTTGTTGCAGAGTAGTAATCCTTTTTTTTATTGTTGAGAATTATACGAACACAAAGACAAAGCAGCAGCAGGCAAATACAAAGCGTAACATTACACAGCAGTTATAAATAGCAGTGTGAACTTTACCTGGAAACGGGACCTTTTACATAGAGCGGTAAACGGAAAATCCAAAATTTACATGACTTCCGTGGACGAATCTTGTGATTGGAAAAAGATATCGAATGAAGTGTCTGTAGTATAATCTTACTTTAAATACTGTGATGTTTTAATTTGTGACGTGTTTAAGTTATGATTACATCCTGGTAGGAGGGTAAGCTACCTGTTGTGAATTATCGTCCCCTGCGTGGGCGGAGAGTATCGGCACTGCGCTCAGACCCACAGGGGGGTTGTATATCGACGAAAACCATATGTAGGAGATCCTGTCTGTATGTTAATCTTGAACCTGGCTTCAGCGCATTTGGTCGCTGCTGTTTATCTCGGATATTTTATACTTAGAATCTTGATATTGCTTCGTCTTTCTGGATTGCCGTTGTTTACTAGAATATTTTCAGTCTAATAGTTTAACTTAAGGATTTAATTTTTGTAAAATTATTAAGCTTTTGTTTTATTCAAATTTATTGTGTTACGAATAAATCAAGGAAAAGACAATATTGAATTCCAGTAGTATTTTCCAGAAAACACCCACACACGATGCCAGTATCTATGGACCATATATTTATATTACTAACAGTTAATCATTTATACAAGAGTCCTGGGAGAAGGGTCAGGACCATAACTAATTAAAAAGCTATTAAGATGAAATTAACATGAATATATATATTTGTGTATTCAAACTTATTCCTTCAAATATTGAATATTTTACATAATAAGCCATGTTTTGTATATAAGAGAGAGAGAGAAAGAGAGAGATATAGTATTATTATAACTATATTCCAGCAAGAAAACATTCAAAAAATATGAAATTTAAACTGACTGAAAGCTCTCATGCTATGAAAGGGATACGAGTCTAGAATCAGCTTACATCACATTTATGAAATTTAAAATTCAAGTCTGCCCTGAAATTTAAACTAGATGATTCTTGAAAGTTTTAACATTTAAATTTCCTTCGTACATAGTTCCATGACATTACTTTGCTTTGAAGATGTGAATTGTAAAATACGTCATGTTTTCCTGTTGCTGGGATAAAAAAGTGGACGGCATAATTTTTTTTTCTAATAAGAGATTGTTTTAAATTTCATAAAATTATTTTCATCTTTTTATTACATGCGCCACACCTAGATGAAAATTTTAGTTAACAAGTTATAAAAAACTAAAATTATTTTCTTTGAGAGAAACTACTAAATAATTAAATAACCTATAGTTCAAAAAAAATTGTAAATTATTTACAGACTTTTAATATTTTACATTAATTTCCTTTTGTAAACGCATGATTAATAACTTACGAAAACTGGTACTCTTTGAACAAGGGATTAGTTTAATTTCACAATATTTAGAAATCCAGATTCATACAAATGGTATTTGAATTGTATGAGCTCTTTTTTATTTAACTTACTGATTTATAAATAGAATTTATTAGGAATATTATATGTCAGCTCCAACTTGACTTTAACCCGGAATTAGGCACATGGAGTGTTCTGTACAAAAAGAAAAGCCTCCCAGGATTCCAAAATGAATTAGCCGAGTCACGAGTTTTTCGGTAATTTCATCTGACCAGAAGGTACTTGAACTTTCTGGTCAAATGAAATAACTCTCGTGTGAATGATTGGAGCGTAATGATCTTCAAAAGTTTATCTGCGGGTCCTGAGAATCCCTCGTGACCTATTACGTTATATTTTTGTACTGCGTTTATGTCAACAATTATATGGTTCTGGACGTAAGATTTTTTGTGACTACTGGTGTACACTACTTGCAGAAGAACTATTAAAAAAGGAATTAACAATGGTTGGCAAACTCCGAAAAAATAAAAGGAAGAAACCGTTATCTTTCACCAGTAAACAAAAGTCTGGCAAGTCCACTCTCGGATTTCATCATAAAATCCTGATGACATTAGATTATTATTGTAGAAAAAAAAAAGAAGAAAAAAGCGTTCTACTTAGCTCTACTATACATGAAAATGACGATAATTTAATAGAAACCAAATCTGAAATAATGATTTTTTACAATTTTACCAAAGACGGTGTGGGGATATCATTGATGAAATGTGTAGTATATATGATTATGTAATGGACCACTGCGAATATTTTACCATCTGCTTAACACTGCTGGAATTAATGCCTCCATTGTCTATCATTCAGTTTTTCCTGATAAAAAGCTAATACTTCCAAGATTATTAGAGGAGATTGGAATGGAACTTATGCAGCCATAGTGTGATATGAGATCAGAAATCTCGAACCTTAACAAAAAATTAAAAAATAGGCCTTACTGACTTAACTAACTAAAAAGAGCTTTAATCCACCAAAAAAGGGACGCTACACTGTTGGTCCACTGGTAAAAGATGTAAAAACTAACTGTTTTCGATCAATGTAAGAAAAATATATGCTTTAAGCATATGAATACAGTTTGCTCTGAATGTTTGGAAAAGGATTACAATATTTTTTCTACTTTTCACTATCCTTAACATTAATTACAAAGTAAATGCGTTACTGGTATATATGGTTTACCTATATTTTATATATATAAAAAAGATTACGCATTTTGAAATAAAAATGTTGCACGCACAGGCACACACATTATTATGCAATCAATTTAATAATTTTATTTATATAATTCAAACCACATCTTGTATTTTATAAATATTCATCATAATTGACTTAAATTCTTTTTCATTATTAAATTAACGCGTTAAAAGTTTGGGGTGTTCTCAACACCCCGTGAGCAACGACAAAAACAGGCGCAAGTGGTCTCGGGTATAATACAGTTTAAGACATTGAAAGATAAAACATGAGAAATTCAAATTCCCTTTAAATGATTAGCAATAGTAGAAACAATCATAAATCTAAAGATATACTTTATACAAGCAAAGGTAAAATGGTGATTGGTTATGTAGTATTCATCAATAAAAAAAAGCGTAATTTAAAATCTCTCCAAAATAGATCTATGTACTCGTAGCACATTTAAAACGTTGGATGAATAAACCAGAATGAAAGGGATAGAAAACAGAATTTCTCTATTTGCAAAATAAAAAAAAATAAAAATAGTTGCATGTTTCACATGATGGCACAAAACTCTTACATGTTAGAATTTACATCGTATACAGTTATAGGAAATTACTTTTCTTGAATATATGAAGTTTAATTCGCATCTGATTTGATTGTTGCCAAACAAAAAACTAATTTTTTTTTATATATATGAAAAAATTCTAACGTAGGAAACCCTAAATTCAACAAATTGACTTGTAACCTTTTTCTTTTCGTACAGTAACATAATAAAATTCTGAGAACTTTAAGAAAATCTAATTTAAATTCCAAATGTAGACGCGTATTTTAAACTGCATAAAGGTAATGTCAGCTGATTACACAAGCTCGTATCAGTTATAACATACTTATGAAAAATTTTGACCTCTTTTGATTTGATTTTTTTTGCTAATTTTATTTCATTTCCATAAGATCAGAAGAAACATAACAGTCTCTCTTGCTCTACATAAGTATATTAAAATTAGATTAATCTCGTGTATGGTTTTTCTTAGCTTACTAAAGGAGTGGAATTAGTTTTAGGACTTCCATTGAAAGTATTCAAGAATATAACTTGACATAAATTACTTCACATTAATTTAAAAATTTTTTTAGAAAACTTTCTTTAGTTTTGTTAGACTTAGCGAATTCGAACGAAGACATTCAAACGAATTTTAAAACACAAGTTATGCATTTACATACATTCCTCAGTCTTCTACGGTGATTTTTTCTGAGTTTCATTACAAGTATTCGATAGTTTTTATGAAAAACGTTCATATAACAAGAGAAAAACAACAACAACAAAAGAACGAGTTCAAGTATAGAGGGGGGGGGGGATTAGAAATTTTCACGCGACACTTCTCATTTGGCTGAATATTTCATTGTTTTTAAACATCGCATTTTGAAATGCCACGAAGAGCTATGGACCTCGTAATTTTGAACCCTGGTCAATTGACGAAAATGGTACTTGTGTTGGCAACCCATTCACCAGACTTTCTCCCTAAGTGAGGGTTCTGAGCCTCGGCAGATTTAACGTGCACTAAACTCTCCACGTAATGGGTCACTTGATACTTGTGATTACAACACGCAAATATCTATGTTATTTTATAATTTTAGATATTTTATGAAATGTCTCGTACACATAAAGATACAATTTTACTTTTGAAAAAAATAATCCGACTTTTACTCATAATGTTCGTTCAATTCGTTATTTCGTATCCTAGTATTTAACATGCTTGATATTCAAACATTTCAATCAATAATAAATTTTCTTCAATATTTAAAAAAAACAGCTCCCAGCTTATTTTTTAGAATATTAAACGATGAATAATGAAACCCAGTGGCTGAATGGTAGCGTATCGCGTTTCCACGCCCCAGGTTCGAGTCTCAAACCCCAGGCTGGGAAAGGTCGAATCAACTTTCATCCCTTCAGTGGGTAGATAAATGAGTACCAAGTTTGCTTGGGAACTAAACATTGGAGGTTTGGGGGCAGACTAAACATTTGACCGGAACACTCACTTATGCACCTCAGTGCCCAAAGTCACGGAAACTGAGAGGTACAGTAAGCCTGAGAAGTACAGTGAAAATGAGAAAACTGAGGCATAGTAACTGTGTTGAACCACTGATTTTAGTTTAGTTTAAATGATGAATAATAAGAGATACTAATTATTGGCATCAATTAATTATTTGTTGTTACTAATGTTGCTTCTCTGACGAAGTCAGATAAAAGCCCCCGCAATTCATCTGTGGCAAGAGGCTGGATATACGCCTATCGTTTACCGTAGCTTTGAGTACCATACAGGTGACAGTACGTTTTGGCACGGTTCCACCCAATTTAGGGGGAGAACACCCTGGGAGTGGTCAGGGGCCTCCCACTTCTCTTCCTCTTCCACCAACCTCACGAGAATACATGTGGGGCTCGACGACTATTTATACCGCCCTGCCGCAAAGGTACTATACATTTGTCAACATCCATGGTGTCTCCGGGTTGATTGAATATTAACGTCACACTGTTCAGCTACACGAGGGCTTTTGGTGACGGACCACGTAATTTTGATCCATGGTCAAGTGACGTGGACGACACCTGAGCGGGCACCCCCCTCTCCTAAATACCACACCAACGGGAGGACGCTGCCATACACGGCGGGTCTTTAGTGGTATTGGGCTCGAACTCGTGACAAGGCAAGCCACGATCCGATACCTATACCACTCGGCTACCGCGGTCATGGTCTCTCCGGGATTCGAAGCCTGCCCTATGGCACAACACTTAACGTCTCTAACCACTATATCGTATGGGTGACGTTAATTATTTAAACTCTGAATAACTAAATAATGAATAATTAGTTATTCAGTATTAATAAAACCAATGAAGGGAAACGACGAAACTAATTAAAATTATGAGCAAGATATAGATGAACTTAATTAAGCTACACTCTCATTTCTCTTAAAATCTTCATTGATGTAAAACAGATAAGATAAAATATATTTATCCTCTTAAGTCTTTACGAATCCTTATATTAAATCGTTAATATTAGTCTCTATATTTTTAATGTTAGTCTTAGTTAAACTAACTTTTAAAGTAACGGGGAAATAATTTCTTTTTTAAATATTGAATTTCTATAAAAATTTGGTGGAAGAATGCTTCATATCAGAGAAAATGCATTAAAATTCCTTTTTTAAAGAGTCATTGATTGGACAAATGGATCATTTAAGGAATTTCTTCCTTGAACGATAAAATTTGAAATGAAACTATAACAAAAACACCTCGTGATGTTACAAAATTATTAATACATAATTTTACTCTATTTCACTATTGAAAATTTATTGTTATGTTTAATACTCTATTTGTTTTTTTATTTTTGTTTTATGTAGAAGATTTTTACTATCGGATCTCAATGCCTATTTTTTCTCTTAATGTATTTTTGCAACTTATTTTCTACGGCTAAATATAACAAAATATGAGTGTGAATAATGTTTAACTTTTTCCACTACATTTTACAGAAACGAAGCATAAAGTTTTGAAATATAAATAAAATACCCTTATTTATATTATATATATAAAAATTTAAGTATAGATAGTTGACTTTATGATAGAGTAAAAAGGTTATGTCTCATGTGTTTGCACAATTGTATGTATTTTAAATTGAATATTACAATAAAATTTGCCTATGAATTAACCATATTGCTTCTGAAAACAAATTTATAAAGACTCACTTTAAATCATAATTATTCATACAAGTTTTAGTACAGAACTTATAGAACATTTATATCATGCATGTAAAGTGCGTCCATATGTACTAAATTTTGTAAAGATTTTCTTCTTTTTTTTTACTGTGACAAAGGGAAGAGATATTTTTAAGTAATAAAATAAACTGAATATCATGCATGAGAAGATTTCAAAACTTTTTCAACACAATGCCCAATATTTACCTTCGAAATTGGTAGGGGCGAAAAGTAAATACTTCGAGACGGAACGATTTTTTTTCTTTGAGTGTTGAGTTTTTTCTCAAAAAGTTCTGCATTTCATTCGGTTTACAGCATCACAAGGCCCCAGATGCATTATAAAAATTTTCCATAAAAACATGCAAATATACCAATTTCCCAACACATTTCTGCTAAAATTAGGAAAATTAATATATTACTGTTTCACGAATTTATAAAAAATTGTTTTTATAATAAACTAAGTTATACTTTTATTAATTTAAAACAAAATATCACACTCTTACAAACCTAAGCTGTTTCCAAATATATGTTCTTCAAAAAACAAAATTATATATGCGTTGAAGGAAACTGATGCAAACGGAATGACATTCTTTCAAATTGTCTATTGTTTTACAAGAAAGAAAAAAATACTTTTAATGTCTGTGTGATTTTTCTGGAAAAATTGAGATATTAGAAAGTACAAAGAAGATTCTAGTAGGATCTTCACAGCCTATATTAGAAATGGACAAGAATGCAAAAGCAGTCAGCCCGTCCAAACTTGTCCAAAGACATTTTTGCTGGTGAAATCTATTGATTTGTTGCAGTCGTTGAAAAGATGAGACTTTTTGGTACTTCTAGGTGAACATTTATAGATTGAATCAGGTAAAACAGGGACACAAAAGGCACAACAAAAAACAAGCGTCGTTTTAAGGTAGGTACACAAAAGCATATTTCTTTCTCTCTACAGCTCTAAGCTTTTACACTTTTTTTCAATTATATGGTATCTGGGAAAGGCTTTTGCGATTGGTCAGAATACGCAGTTGGATGCAATCTTGCAACATCTTGTTTTAAAAACGAGAACGTGGCAGAATTTTAAGAGATAAAATTGTGGCTCTTTCCCGCTACGCTTGTAAACTAAAAATTAATTATCAAGCAAAGTTTTGGATATGACTCAAGACTATTAAGAGATTTAAACAAAATATCTCGAGAGAAAATTGAGTAAACTATAATATATATACGAGGATATATTAGAAGAATTTGACAAAGTTATGTTCACTTAATGCTGGCGGTCAAACAGGTTGGTCGGATTTGTGTTTCTTACAAAATGTTTCAGTTTCACTGTTTCAAATCCTTCTCATAATATTTTTAAGACATTGAAATTTCCTCTTTCCGAAGAAAATGATTTTGATCCAAGTTAGAACAAATAACTTTGTTTTTTTAAGTAAAAGGTCCTTTTTTTGTGTGTGTGTGAAATTTGTAGGGCTGCGTACAATGAAAATTTACTGTAAAATTTCGGAATGAATTAACGATAGGCCAGTATGGTGCAAATTTATTGAATAAAAATTATAAATTCAAAAAGGAATTGAACGTTTTATTTAGAAAATAAAACTACACATAGAAAAAAAAATAGGCTATTAGCTTTTTTTTCATTTACGTTTTGTTATTGATATTAGGAGTTGATTTATGAATAATAATGATGTTGTCTTGTTAAATTGCCATCAAATGTGTAAAGTTAATTGATAGTGTCTCAGCAGATCTCAAACGTTCTCTACCGTAAAGCGATTTGGTGATCTATCATGTAAGAAAATAACCATTAGAGTAAGGGCCATACAAAATCAAACATTGTAGTTTTGAGACGAATTTTAGAGTGTCATCAAAGGATGGGCGATTTGACGGAACATAAGCAATCGATGCCATATATCTATGCTGTAAAGGTATCATGAGTGACTACTAATGGGTTCCAGTAATTTAAGACTTTAGGGTAAACTTGCAAATATGGGTAAATTAAAGTATTACACATAATAGTTTTGAGTTTGTGCATTCACATTGTGGCCTAGGTAGTGCTCAAGCGTCATGACAATCATGTTATTTGTTTGTGTTATAGGGAGATTCAAACAGAAGCGCAAACAGATCATTTCTAATCTAAGTACAACTATCTGATACTTCAACGGATCGAACGGAGGATTTAATGCCCTATTGAACCCTCTGCAACGCGAATGCACGATGCGATACGATCGGGCATTGAGGCATACAAGTTCTGTATGATGTCTTGAGACATTTCGTTCCTTATTTGGTGTAACCTTGCCTCTAGTTCAGTGTTTCTTAAACTTTCTATACTTGCGACCCAATTTTCAATCATAATTTTCCTCGCGTCCTCCATATAATATCGATGCATTGAATTCAATAATAATAAACTTTGACGTAAAGCTATAAGGCTACTCTAATTATAAACCTTACAAATTATCAAGATAAATGTTAAATTTTGTATATAATTTTATGACACATGCCCATAGAATCACTGGTAATTATTAAACTTGTTCTTAACTTAGTATTGTTTAATTATGAAACACATTGTGCAGTACTGATACATTGTAAGTGTATTATATCAGTGTAAATGTGTATTTTATTTTTTATTACGTCAGAATGTATTTATTTATTTGCTTCTTTTTAGTAAATTAATAATTTTTTTAAAAAAAATAATCTTTCATTTTCGACTTTTTGATAAGCTCTCGCCCCCTTTGTAGAGTTATTACGCCCCCTAGGGGGGCGCACCCTACAGCTTGAGAAACACTGCTCTAGTTCGTTCAAACTCGTGGGATGGTCAACTCCGTGTCACAAATGATCCTAGATAAGTTGGATTGGAGGCAAACCTGGGGATTGGGCAGGCCGAGGAAATGGTCGTAATAGTGCGGAGACAGTCTTGTGACACCCTTGTCGTGTGAGGTCGAGCCTTATCTTGTTAAAAAAGGCTCCTGGGAGCCATTGCATGAGTGGCCACAAATGTGGTAGCAGAATGTTATGGACATACCGCTGGGCTGTCATGGTACCAAGGATCAATACTGGAGGTGACAGTGTATTGTAGGCAATGGCACCCCATACCATCTCACCATCTGTGGGAGCGGTGTGTCGCTGTAAACCAAAGACAGGATTGAGGCGTTCACCACGGGGTCTCCACACACGAACACGATTGTCATCGCTGCTGAGATTGAATTTGAATTCGTCACTAAAGACGACCTGGTTCCATTCCGCTGCAGTCTAGTTTCCTCGTGCGCGGCACCATTCAAAAGGGAGGCGTTGATGGGTGGACGTCAAGGGCAGAACACGTAATGGGCTCCGCGATCCCAAATGTCCTTCGGCCGGGGGGCTTCGTATGGTTCGAGAAACACAGAGGCCCCTAGTGAAGGTGCTACCTGTGCCTGGATGGCGGCCGATGAAGTAGTTGGCTGTACGCGTGCATTTCGTACGATGTGGTGGTCTTCTCGGCAACTGGTCTGCCCTGAGCCTGGTCTTCGTGTAAATGACATCCCTCGGATCCACTGGTCCCAACACCTCCTTAAAGCATAATGAGAGCAGCCTAATTGACGAGCTACTCGCCTAGCTGACCACCCAGCTTCCATCATGCCGATAATTCTCCCCTTCTCAAACTTCGACAGTTGCTCATGTTGTCTTCGAAAATGGTGTAATTGCATGTCTACCTCAGCTCTTTCTTTGTAAACGATTCAGCACACTCAAACAAGCTTTGGGGTTGATTACCTGTTTTATACTCCAAGGAGAACGACGTTAAACGCCCTCTACCAGCTATACGTAATACGCAATCATGCTACATTTCTAATCATTTGCATATCTCCCCGACATGTACCTTCATGCCACGTTTCGTTACGATCCCGCACCTATTTCTTGGTGCGCTAATTGTTTTCACCCTGAGTGTAAAAACGTTGCAAGAGAGCTGACAAACTTAGAATGTCTAGTTTCTACATCGTACAGACCAACAGAGGTCGTAGAGAAGGTGTTAGGGGCAAAACGCAGAGCGACAGCAAGTATGAATTTGTCTAGTTTGAGATGCTATTTTGATGAAAATTAAGGACAAAGATAGGTGCAAAGTTGTGACTTTATCTCGGTGGTTCCATGTGGAATTCGTCGAGTTAGAGGGTGACTCCTTTTATTGTAATGAGTGTAGTGTATGATGCAAGTGCAAATTCTAATTAAGTCGGTGCTTCTCAAACTTTCAATGTTTGCGACCCAATTTGCAATCATAATTTTCATGTCGCCCCCCTCAATACAATAACAATGTATTGAATTCATTAATAACGTACTTTAACGATAAAGCTACAATACGACAATAATCATAATTGTAAAACTTTTCACAATAAGTATTACATTTTGCATGTAAATTTGTACAAGCCCATGGTGTCACTTGTAATTATTAAACTTGTTCCTAATTTAGTATTGTTATATTAATTACCAAATACACACTGCGCAATAATGATACATTAATAAGTATATTATATTATTGCAAATATGTATTATTATTTTTTTTTTATGATCTCAGAATGTATTTTGTTTTGATTCCTTCCAGTAAATTATTATTTAAGTGTTTTTTCCTTTAAGTTTGCAATAATTTGTGGGAATTTAATTGTTTATCTGATTTTCATCATTTAATTATTTCTAATTTATAGATAAAACTGGAGATTTTTTTTGTGATACAAGTTGTTCAATAACTAATGTGTGTTTAATTTTATTTCTTATCATTTTCTAAACAAGTAATTTTGCTTAAAAGTGCATTTCATTTTTGAAAAGGTAAATATAATGGTATCAGTTTCTCTTATCTTTTTTAAAATGCAACTTGTACATATTTTCGGCAACTGTACCCATATTACTTAAAACATTAGACAAATATATGGGCAATAGCAGAATTTGCTTTGGAGCATATTTACATAGAGAAACAAGAGTAAGAGGTTTGTTCATATACCATGAGGAAAAACACATTCTAAAGTTAGTGTCTTAGGGTAGTATATTTTTAATTAAATGTGCTGGTGCTCATATTTGCCAAGTTTACCCTATCTTCCTTTTGAACCGTGTGGATAACTACAGCCATATTGGAATTTAACTGTGATCCTGTACATCGCTAGATGTTTATTCTCTGATTATCAGGAATGAATTCATCTAAGAACTCATTTCTGAAGACTAAGATGACTCGGCCAAGAAAAAAAGAAATAAAAAGGCCAGGATGAACTGTTATTAATTTTCCAGGAGTTGGGTAGTCAGAGCAATAAGATATGTAAGCTCAAAATTTCATTTCTTAAGTCATGAGTCAAAAATCATGATATGTAATCATTGATTATTACGAATCGTGAGATTTAAGAGCAACCTCTGTTTATTTCGATGTTTTCAAGTGCTGGAGTCAACAATATCCTCTTTCAATACTTTGTTTTGTATAATTAAATAATTTCTGCTAACATTATCAACTGATGGTTCTTCTCTGATCCAAAACTCAAGCTATTTCACCGTTATTCCCAGCCCCTTTGAAAATGATATCAGAAATCGTTACAACACGAAAACACCTTAAAAGGTTTTAATATAAGTATTGAATAAAGGAACACCTTTAAATTTGATATTTCTTTGTAACATATTTTTTATAGAAGTTATAAAGTCATGGTAAAACTATACGTCATAAAGTATATTTAAAAAAAACAGAAATTGTTTTTCATGCCGTGAAATGAATACAGACGTAAAATATGGGGAAAATGATCTTTTGAAAAAGTTATTCAATTATATCTGCTGAAAGGTTATTTGTAAAATCATGAAAAATTTAATAATCTCGTCCTTTTTTAAGATATTTTGATTGAAAAACATGGATTAAAAAATACATATAATCTATTAAAATTTGAAATATCACACACACAAAAAAGGTTTCTTTCCATAAAATGAGTTTGAAAGGAAAAATTATCTATAATTGAAATTTTATCTGTATTTCATTTGAGATATTTAATTTCAGTCTTTGAGAGTTGTGTTATTGTGATAGTTTCTTCCTTATATATATATATATATATGCATTCATTCCAAGAAACCTCTGGCTATAGATAAAAAAAAAAGTATTTGCTCGTGCATTTACCTCTCTGTTCCAGACCGATTGAGTTTTCTTGTATTTGCAAAGATCTCTTTTTCTGTCTGAAGTGTACTGGATAACATATTGATTTCTATATGTTCAGAATGTTATTGCGACACTTAGTGTTATAACCAAGAAAAATATATTTTCAAATATATACCGCATTATTATCACGAATAAGAAAAAAGGAATTTTTCCTAACTCTTTTTCCATTTTTAGTTATTTTAAAAGAATAGAAAAATTGAAATTAATATTCGAAAAAGAATAAGGATGATTGAGTCGTATGAATGAGAAATGAGTTGTGGGGTAGGTATAATTCCACTTCTGATTTCCAGAATTCTGGAGTATAGTAAAGACTAGGAGTCTGCTACCTATGGTACGCGTGCTACTTGTGGCATGCGAAGAATTTCTCAGTGGCACTTTCCACTCGTGGGTGGAAGTTGATAAAGTTATAATAGACCTTATTTGACAAACACCTCCAGAATTAAGGACCTTTGCGGAATTACGAACAAATCTAAATGATAACTGTAAAGATAAATTTACACCTATTTTGTAAATTATTGAATGCCATTGATGGAGAGATTTAGTTGACTGAAGAGAGAAATCTGTATGTTCTCTGTTCTCCGCTTTTGGTTTTAGATATCTAAGTAAAAGCTCTTTGATCACACGAAAAATATTTCGAGTCCACGAAGAAATTGTTTAGCAACTGAATGCTCAGAATCATGTTAAATTAAAAGTCACTAATTATATCCCTGATTTTTCTAAAGAGTGGTGCAAGCCCTAGGTTTTCTCAAATTTTTGATTTATTTATCTATAATGAAGAGAAATAATAATATTTTATGTTGTCTCTTTCTTATTTTGACAAATATGTTAAAAAACACATACTATTTTAACAATTTTAATTTTTTTATTTTTGTTGAAAAAGTATTATTATGCTATACTGTTTATTTTTATGTATTTAAGAAATATTTTTAAATGATGCAAAATTAATATATAATAAAACCGTAAGCCATTACTGCCTTATATTTTCTATTTCTGCATGCATTATCGCGGGAATCGAATTCTTTCAAACATGTCTTACTATATGGCTCGTTAAATCATATCGATAGATTGGTTAGGCACACCTCATCTAAAAAGTTGAAGACCCCGGTATAGAGTATTTTTGTTTCTTTGAAACAAAATAGTCTTATAAATTTAAAAACAAAAAGTAAGCAATTTATTTTGTCGTAGGTATAAGACATCTACCATGGCTTATTTATTTAATCGTGTTATAACAGAGATGAATAAATATCTTATGGAATGCAATAAAATTCCAATGCTTCCAAATTGTTTTTCTATTATTTTCTTAGAATTTAGCAATTTAAAAGAGTTAAAATGCATACAAATTAATAAGAATATCAAGTTCAGTTGCATCTCAATTATCTAGCATAAGCATTTCGGCAGAAAATATGAAGAGCATAAATAGCGGATAGTAAGTTATCTGAAGTCACACTTAAAAATGTTTAATCTCCTCTTTATATAAATCAACTTTTGGCCATAGTCTCCTTTCCTGAGATATACCGTTTCTATGCTGCCTGGTCCCGTCATTTTTGAAGTTTCAATACATAGATTCCCGAAACTTCTTGTTTTGCTCAACGTATTTAATCGCAAATTTTAAACCTTAAATTTGTCATTCAGTGAAATTCTTAGCGGGTGAACAGTTGTTGCTTGATCTTCAATAAAAATGCCCTTGCAATTTTTAAAAAGGATATTTTCGGCATACGCTTTTTGATACAGATCCTCTTTCAATTAACTTCTTACTTCTTGCAAAAGACCTTCATTCTCATATCGAGAAATACATCTCTCATATCGAGAGTTTCTACCGTTTCCATTTGTACTTTTTATTTCCATACTTTCATTTACGTCCTCCAGTTTATTCCATGATTTAGTAATTGATGGAGTCCTTGCGGCAACCCATATTTTTGGCCTACACTAAATAAATATCCTTTATATCAGTGCTTCTCAATGTTTCAATATTTGCGACCCAATATTCAATCATTATTTTCACCGGCCCTCTCTATACTCTAACAATGAATTAAATTCAATAATACACTTGGACGCTAAAGGTGCAAAAGGACTTTAACCTCATTAGTGTCCCCGGAGCTTATAAACATCTCGCTCAGCCAAAGCGTTAATTGCCCCGGACGTATATATACGCCTTTCCGAAGTATGATCTCTTCTGGGTACTGGTATCCTTAACATTATTCCGAAGGCTTTGAAATGCAATAAAAAGCCTTGACAATGCTTCCGAAGGATATACGCATTTCAGAAGCTTTGCCTATTTATTTCATTTTCTCCCCCCTCCCGTCCCTCCCCATACAACACACACACGTGCCTACGTGGAAAACGATGGCACTAAGGAGCGAATCACGTAACTTTAATTCGCCAGTAAAGTGAATAATTGGTAATTTTTGTATATAATTTTATATATGATAAGCCCATGGGGGGCATTGTCAATTATTAATGTTGTTCTTAACTTAATAGTGTTAAATTAATTATCAAATACATTGTTCAGTACTGATACATTTATAAGTGTATTATATCAGTGTAAATGTGTATTTTATTTTTTCTTACCTCAGAATGTATTTTAGTTTACTTTTAGTAATTTAATATATTTCTTTAAATATTTGTTTTTGGTTTTTCAATATACTCGCACCCACACTCGTACAGTTATCACTCCTCCCCCCAGGGGGACGCGCCCACAGTTCGAGGAACGCTGCTTTACATTGAGAACGTTATTCTTTTATGGGTGTTGTCCTCCATTTTTCTATCACAGTGGATGGTAGCTTCTTTTTAATCGTTTCTCATACTTTACGATCTATAGATTTGCATATGACGGTTGCATTGTAAATGGCAAAAAGATTGCTTTAATGTTACAATATTGGAGCTTTTCTGCATCAGGGTGCATTTGAACTTTATTTAGCTACAAAATTTCTTTCCTAGGTCCGTTCTTTTCTTTCAGAAATGTATCTGTTACCAGACAGAACTGTAAGAAAACTTCACTGCTCATCCTTTACTTTTGTGATTGTTGTATTTTGTTCCAATGATGTTTTCTGAAATTGTTTACAGTTCTTAGGATTGTTTGACATTCCATTCAGTCATTGCAAAATCCACTCTGAAGTTTTCTGTGGCCTTGTTGCTTGCTAAAATTGTCAAATTTTCCTTACACTGCTTGTAACCAAGCTCAGCCGCATCTTTAGTTCTGGTTCCTAGGTGGCAGTTTGAAGTTGAGTCTTGAATTATCCCACCAATAAATTCCTGGAATCCTTTCTTAAGTGCTTTCATTTCTTCGAAATTCTATTATTGTTTTTCACTGCAAATTCTTAGCGTACAGATATCGTAGAGTTTCTTTCCTTGGTACTGCTAGCTGACATTTGCTGTGAAATTTGAGCTTCCTTCGTTGGATTCCTTACGAAAATGCAATACAATATTTTACAATGAAATTGTAAAATAAGTATTGAAAACGGCGTATCTTTTCCCCAGAATTACATAAAGCAAGCATGCGAAGCCTGATTAAATTATTATAATGACATTTTTTAACGAAGTCCATAGGTTAAATGCTTTTTCTGTAACTCTTGATGCTATCCGTTTTTTTACTGTCTATTCTTTTCCTATCTATTGTTGTTATTCTTCCATTGCCAGAGTCTGTCACATTCTGGATCAGACTTAACCAATATGTTTTGGTTGCCTAAATTTTTATCCTATAGATATAACAACTTTCTTTCAACGACATGCTTAGATAAATTTCACGTTTTATAAAACGCACAAAACAACCTTTGTCCAATAAACACATACATGCATATATGCATGTCGTATATTACGTAGAGAATTCCCAGGGTGTTCTCCCTCTAAATTGGGGTGAAACCGAGCTAAATTGTTCTGTCACCAGTATGGTGCTCAAAGCTACGACTAACGACAGGTGTCACTTAGCCCTTTGCCATGATGAATTTCATGGGCCTTGATCTGGCTTTTGCCGATCAGGTGGCATTAGTAACAACAACAACGTAGAGAATTGCTGATAATGAGTCATAGTGTAGTTCAGAGGTTCCCAAACCTTTTTGTCTCGTGAACTCCTAGCCCTGTTTTTCGGTTTTGAGTAGACCCCTACTTATCTATTATTAAATTTTTTCAAATTTATCAACTCTAAATGTTTTTTTGACAGCTGGAACTACTACTTACCTTAAATGAGTTAAATTTCCAACTGCAGTGAAGTAAGGTATTTAAAACTTAAGAAGCAAATGTTAATTAATTAAGTTAAAATTTAATTAATTAATATGTTGACGCATTAAATAAAATAGAATGAAAACATAAAATAAACTGAACAACAAGAAAAGCAAATACTTTTAATGAGAGGGATGAATCTGGTGCTACAATAACAAAACTTTAGTATTTGGTATCAATCTTGTCAGGTTTAACTATGTATCTCCACTGTTAGTATTGTCTAGTTCCTCCCTCCCTATCCTTCCGTTTTTGTTTTGGAGATTGGCAACCACACTGAAATTACTTTTCACTAGGAAAAGCAATTAAAAACTTCCTCACATTGTTCCATAATTCGGAAAAAATAACAGTTATGTCTTTTTAAATCCAAAAAAAATTGCTGACATCCGTTTCTAAACTTTACTTTAAGATCTCCGTTAGTTCCTATTCCGATCAATCTTATTTTAACATGACATTTTATTCAAAGTGACCATATGAATTCATTGCCTACTCTGGTATTACCATAGTAAAATCGTTCTCAAACCTAGTTTCAAAATATGGATGAAGGGCGTTTAATGTATCCGATTACGTTCGGAACCGTGATTTTGCAAAAGCATATAAATGGATAATATTTATGATATTTAGTGTCACTTAGATTAGAATACAAGTATAAGATTCTTTTAAAAACATTATGACAAAAAAATTATTGAAGTACAATATTTTGACAAAAAATGAACATAGAGAATGACCAAGTTTCAAAATATTCTCCTTTTGTGAATAATGCTTCTATTGTAATAATATTTTGCCTGTATATAGCTCAGATCTCTGAACAGAGGCTCAACTAGAATTTTTGAAATATATAACTTAGAAGTGGGTTTATCCATGTTTTATGACAACAGAGGGGAGACATTTTAATAAAAAAACGTTCATAAAATTATTTCAATGGGTTGTAACTCTGAAAATAATGGGAGTTTTTCAAAAGTCATTTATCACAAAAGGAGAACATTTTGAAAAAATGTTATTCTAAGTTAATTTTTTGCCGAAATATTGTATTTAAATATATTTTTTTTTGTCAAAATGTCCTTAAAAGTATTTTATACATATATTCTAATACAAGGGACACTAAATATCATGAAAATTATCCATTTATACGCTTTTTAAAATCACGGTTCCAAACGTATTCGGATACCTTAAATATTGAACATAGATTGGCAGATGGTCGCGGTGACAAATTAAAAAATTCGAGACCTCCAGTTGTATACTTTTTTGCTTAATTCTGGACAAAAACGCTTAAATGGTCCTTGTATTAATAAAATTTATGCCGTAACCATGTAAAAGAAAATTAACTTTCAATTTAGTAAATAAATTTGTCAAATAGTTAAAATCTGGTTTCAACCCTTGATTAAATTTTTTTTAAAATAAAAGACAAGATATGAATTAATGAAAACCTTTATCATGGACCCTTAAAGGATTTTTTCGCTGACGTGAACCCCTTTCAGGTTGTCACAGACCCCTGGGGGTCGCTATAGATCACTTAGGGAATCACTGGTGTAGATTGATGAGTCACTACAGTTAGGGTAAGTCCGAAGCAACAAAAAATAGACTAGGCTCAATTTTATATATATGCTGTTCTTTTTGCGGATGATGGATTTTTTTTGAAATAAGTATTTGGATAACACAAAGAGTCGAATAAAAAAGACTCTACTGTGTTTGTTGGTCTTTAGTGAAATCACACATTTATAAACCCGAACTGAATTGTTTATATAACCAAGTAATATTTTTCAAATCTTTTTGTTGCAATACATAAAAAGTTCAAAAGATGTACATGCCCTGATTTTTAAATGTTTAAATTTCAATGTAGGTTTAAGATGTTTTTATGAAAGTTTAAGCTAGGAAGGTAAAGTTCCGTTTTATCAGAATCAGTAAATTATGATATCCAAGCTTCATTTTTGTTTTCAATTTCTTGAAAGAATTATCACTGAATGCAATGCCAGTTCTCTTAAAATATTTACTACAATTTTATTATTTTTTTATAGATTATAAAAAAAACTGTATTAACTCAATATGTTTATTTATTGACTTGTTAAACCGATTATATTTTTTATTGTTCAGTGATATTAAACAATGCTTTGAATGTTTTCCTAAAGACTACGAATGATGAATCGGAGAACCCAGAGTGCTGACGCCTCTGACACGTGTGGTTCATTGTGATTTATTTTCCACATACTGCCGTAATCAAAATCGTTTCAACCCTGATTATTAGGAGGTTACTGTTTAACCTGCGAGGGTAAAGTCCTCCAATTTCTGCACCATCCCTGAATAATGATCTTTTACTTCTTGGATCGTGACCATTTTGAAAATTCATTTCCATTTTATAATAGAGTCATATAATGGGGTATCATTTCTATAAACGGCGATAATTTCATCAGGTATTTGCTAGTCACTGTAACATTTTAAATAAAGAACTTTAATATCATGTGAGCCTCTATTTTCTCCATACTTCGGGTTCTTTTAAGGTATTCGACTACGTTCGGAACGTTGATTTTGCAAAAACGTGTAAATGGATAATATTTATGATATTTAGTGTTACATAGATTAGAAAATGTATATAAAATTGTTTTAAGAATAGTATTACAATAAAAAAATATTTAAGTACAATATTTTGACAAAAAATGAACATAGAATGACCCATTTTCAAAATATTCTCCTTTTGTGAAAAATGCTTCTCTTATAATAATATTTTGCCTGTATATAGCTCAGATCTCTGTACAGAGGCTCAACTAGAATTTTTGAAATATATAACTTAGAAGTGGGTTTATCCATTTTTTATGAAAACAGAGGGGATCAATTTTAAGAAAAAAACGCCGATAATTATTTCAATGGGTTGTAACTCTGAATGGAAAAGTCTTTACTTTATATATAAGCAAAATCTTATTATTTTAGAAGCATTTTTTATAAAAGGAGAACATTTTGAATAAAGGTTATTCTAAGCTAATTTTTTGCCAAAATATTGCTTTTAAGTAAATTTCTTTTGTCAAAATGTCTTTAAAACAGCTATATACATGTATTCTAATCCAAGTGACACTAAATATCATGAAAATTATCCATTTATGCGCTTTTTCAAAATCACGGTTCTGATCGTAGTCAGATACCTTAATCTATGGCTTTCCTGAAACCAAACACATCAACAATAACAACTGTAATTAATAGCATTATATTAAACTTCAATCTTCTTCCGAATTTCATAATCAATGTTATGCCATTGGTTCTCTAACGGAGTAAGACCTGAAGACTGTCTTGTTTAGCTCATATTATTCACACAATTGTCTTCAAACCATTCTTGGACTGCTTTTATATGGTGACATGGAGCATTACTGTCCTGAAAAATCCATGGCTGATCTCCAAAATATCTCCCTCTGTTGACAGCAATTCATATTGTAGTACTTCGTATTATTTTGTGGTTATCTCTGGTTTTCTCTGTTCTTCGGATGTAGAGTCTTACAACTACATGAAAAGACACGCAGTCTTACATCACCACTTTCATCGGGTTACTTATTGGGGGGCTTCAGACACTGAAGGTTGAACTCTTCGCGAGTGTGTTGTCTTAAATGGGTACTATTTTTGTTGTCTAATACAAAAACAGAATTTAACTTTCAAATTTTACTTTTTATAAGTGTTTAACAGTCTATAAAAATGATCACTTGCCTGCACCAATCAGTAAGTAATAATTTTGTGCAAGGTTTGAAGCCTCGTAATCCTATCCTTAGCAGTATTCTTCTCACAGTTTTTAAGCATACATTAACACTCGTTATCAAAAATCAATTATTTCAAAATTTGCGGTGAATGAAGCTTTCTGTTTGAAAGTAAAATCCTATACCTGTATTACGTAAAGTTGTTTGTCACGGTTGTCCATGCTGCTTCCTGTTTGTAATAGAATTTATTTGAGGAAATCTTCCCAACGTTCATAAGACAGTAGAAAGGCTACACGGTGCTTCAACAACAATTTAGTGCATAGAATAGCAATCTTCCTACAAAAGTAGTATGTTGTACGTTTCATTATAAGGCAGAAACGAAAATTTACCCATAATTCAATATTATCCACCCATGCACTTCAAATTGCAACACTGAATTAATTTAAGGTATCCGACTACGTTCGGAACCATGATTTTAAAAAAGCGCATAAATGGATAATTTTCATGATATTTAGTGTCACTTAGATTAGAATACATGTATACAATTGTTTTAAGGACATTATGACAAAAAACAATTATTTAAATACAATATTTTGGCAAAAAATTAACTTAGAATAATCTTTTTTCCAAATGTTCTCCTTTTGTAAAAAATGCTTCTATTGTATTAATATTTTGCCTGTATATAGCTCAGACCTCTGTACAGAGACTCAACTATGATGTTTGAAAAATTCAAATTATTTTCAGAGTTACAACCATTTGAAATAATTATCGGCGTATTTTTTTTATAATTTCTCCCTTCTGTTTTCGTAAAACATGGATAAACCGACTTCCGAGTTATGCACTTCAAAAATTCTAGTTGAACCTCTGTAGAGAGGTCTGAGCTGAATACAGACATAATATTAATACAATAGAAGCATTTTTTACAAAAGGAGAATATTTGGAAAAAAAGTTATTCTAAGTTAATTTTTTGCCAAAATATTGTATTTAAATATTTTTTTTGTCATTATGTCCTTAAAACAATTGTATACATGTATTCTAATCTAAATGACACTAAATATCATAAATATTATCCATTTACGCGTTTTGCAAAATCACGGTTCCGAACGTAGTCGGATACCTTAAATGTCTAAAACGTGCTTCATATTCTATTTTTAACCCTTTATCACTAATACTCTCTATTTGGTTGGAATAAGGGAATACTACATTGGTTGAAAAACAATTACTCATTACACTATAATAACCCTGTAGTTGTCTTATCGTCGTTTTTAAAAAAAAATCAAAAAACTATTTACTTTACACAAAATCTAGAAGTAGATTTGAAATTCACATGAAAAAATCTATTTGAATTAATAGTTATAATTAAGATAGCTCGATAATTATAAAAGGAAAAGTAAACTCCAGAATTAGGCACAAAAATGAGTGTGTTCAGGGCTTTTTACCACCACTGTAAATAAAATGAAACTAACTAATCGTCACAGTTTATTTTGAGAAAATAAATCATGTTATTTAAGTTGTGTTATGCAATATATCACTAGAGAGATAAATGAAGAAAAGAAAAGTTTGTAAAAAAGTGTGTACAAGTAATGAAGTTGCTTGGAATTTAAGTGATAGTTGAATGTAATGTTGTGTCATAAATAAAATAAAGAGTGTCTAGACAGATTTCATGACATAAAAAGGCCGGCGAGTAAAATCAATAGCTAAATATTTCAATATCTATCGAAATATTAAAAAAAGACGTGTAAAGTCATCGTCAGTCTTAAAATTGCGTAGTAAGCGATATTATATATCCACCAAAGAAACAAACTGAAACTTGCAGAATAAATATTAGGAATTAATATTAAAAAAACTAAAATATACAAAATATATATGCAGGCTTTCAAATCCTGTTAAAATTCGTTTTCGATGTAATCTTATGAAATGTATACATTTTAAAAGTAGTCTCTAATTAATTAGAATTTATAGTCAGGAATTTTCTTTCGAATATATAAAATTTATCAATCAAACTACATAACAATTTATTACTTTTTTTCTTAATAAATCAACATCAAAATTGCTGTTTTTTTTGTTTCATAAACTCTTTTCAAATACGTATTGCAACACGTCACTTATATTATTTTCCCTGCTGCAACCCTTGTGAAAAATTTTAATTTTACATAAAATGTTCGCTTTCCAGCCTGAAGAGAAATAAGATTATTGAAACCAAAGGATTACCAGATTGGTGATTTTATAGCCCCTGGTGATAATTTGGCGAAAAATATGAATTTTCCAAGGAATATCGAGAAATTTCTAGTATTGGCTCTTCTAGAAGTTTCCAGTGGCTACGGTAGCCTAGTGGTCATGGCAACGGACTCATGGCCGGCGTGTCATGCGTTCGATCCTAGTACTACTGAAAACCCGCCATGTAGAGGGGACTGTTACACGCCAAATCTGTATAGTGAGACATTAATATTCACTCACCCCTTTACGCGGCGGTCTAGTGTGTAACACTAGGACTATATTAGAACTAGTCGGTTTGAGTCCTAGTGCCAAACTAAGACTCAAACCGACGGCTAGACAACACAGGCCATGATTTTTTGACTTAATATACAAACTGCGCCGAACGGTTTCTATATTGAAGTGCCTAACATAACGAAATATGAACCACTTTTGAATCTTGCGGATTAGTATAATATATAAATACGAGTATAAGCTCGTATTTTTCAATTTGTGTTACTAATAGAAGTAATATTGTGATGTTTCCTATCTAAAGGGAACATGGACCCTCAAGAAAAATTCAAAATCTTAAAATAGGCCTCCCCCTTTCCTGAGCACTTGTGGCAGTACTGCAGGCACCAAACTGTCGAACAGCATTTACTTTTCATTGATGGTACTCATAGTTACATGTTTTTACTTTAAATAAAAAATTGTCTTTAATTCCCATTTTGTTGCTAATAATGTTTCGTGTAATAAGCTAGTCGATGGTATTTCGTTTTTTATATCACATTTACTAAAATACTGAAGGAAAAGATTATTTTCAGTTAAGTACGATCGTTCGCCGAAACTTTAATTTCCGGTTTTTGATGGAATAATGTGTTGCAAAATTTGTTCCACTTTTTACAATTTTTTTTTTTAGCAGACAATGTGTTTTTACGCAGAATTGAAGGATTAACTAAAGAGATATCGAACATTTTTGAACAATATTAAAAGTGTTCGGCAAGTTTTCTTTCCTAACATGATGGAAAGGTTAGTTAAGAAGAAATATTTTAAGAAGTAAAAAGGGGTGGACTTATGGATGTGTTAATAGCTTTTATTGAGGAACATATTTTTTTAGCTTTATTGGATTGATACTTAGAAATTTAGATTTTGCATCAGAAAGAAAATTTTAAAAACATTTTTAATTTTTAAAAAAACTTAGTTTAGAAAGACACATTAAGAGAAACGACATTTTGTTTTTAACATACTGCTTAATATATGAACACAATGTAAGAGAAAGTGAAATGCAATTTATAAAGTTTATCTATTTAAAAGTGTTTATACTAGAACGTATTGCGATCTATGTCAAAAATTTATTTGGTAATTTTCCGTTTCGACGGCGCAGGCGATAAAGTCACCAAAAATGATACAACTGACGACAAATGAAATTTCCCCGCTGGTAACCTTTTACCACTACATTTCAAAACAAGTCGTGGTCTTTTCTTATCAGTAACACCTTTTTCATAACACATAAGAAATGAATGAAAAATCAATGTGAGCTAATTTTTATTGGTATCTTTATGTGTATATATTTTTATGTGTTCGCATTTAATTAAAGAATAAAACAACTAAAATATAGTTAATAATAAATTGGATAAAAATTCAAACTTTTTAAAAGCTTTTTCTTAAAAAAAATTTCGTCAGTGAAGGAATGATCTATATGAAGAATTACAAGAGTGATGAGACAAATCTCATATTTCTAAAATGCATAACCCTTTCTCAATATCAAGAAAAAAATGGAAAGGTTTTTATTTTGAATCAGTTCTATTTTTTGTATCATTATGTGCCATTTTAAAGAAATCTAGAAAAAAAAAATATCACTTTTTTTTATCTTGTATTGCGTAGACAACAATTTTCTTTATATCTCCTACCAGCTCAAAAAATGAATTGGGATTATATTTTCTTTCAGAGTTATCGGATTCTACTGAATTGTCGATGTTAAAACGAAACAATTCCTTAAAAAATCAAGAACGATCTATTTATTGTTTTTCTCAGTGGAATATAAAAGAACACATATTGGCTTGGAGCAATTTGATTTATCTCATGATTCCTATATAAAAATTATCACGTGCAATAAAAACAGACAAAAATAAATTCTTTTACTTCGAAGTATTTGTCAAGAGTAAATCTCGTATATTATTAAAATTTGAAGCTGTTTTCATACAATTGTAGTATTTAACTTAATATACTTTATACTTATTTTAATACAAATATTTTTATACTTATTGCTATGCAACAATTCGACCAATATTATTATGCTTTGAACCTGTATTTGGATTCATAATCTGAAAACAATTTGTTTATTGTACACATATTCATCTTGAAAATATAATAAATCGTAGAAAACACTCACTTAATACAATCTTGTTTTATTTATATTAAATTCTTTGTGGGTATGCATCTTACAAATCATTACATTTGCATTAATTTCATGCATATTAATTTATTGAAATGAAATGTAGGGTAATAATTAATGAGTTAGGAAACAACACATTCAATTGTGCATTAAATTTAAAAATAGAATTAAATATTCATTATATTTCTCAAGGTTGATTCAGAGAATTTGTAGAATCTTCCTTTGAGAATGCTTAAACTGAATACACGCATAAAGATTTTCAATTATTGATAAAATATAATCTTATATTTTTATAGCCTTTAATAATAAAATATACCCGAAGCAAGAGAAATTTCTACTTACTGCTAATGCTGAAGTGTGACTTAAATGCCACAAGGAAACTTAGCGCGAAGGGTGAGAAAAAAACTTACTAGTTGACATATAAAACGTCTTTTTCGAGATTTTGTCTATCAGGTACTACTTTGTCAACACGTAGTTCTCAGAATGTAATTGCATTTACTCTATATACTAATTTGTGTTTTAATCAGTCTCTAAATAAAGGAACTTTTGATTAAAAAATTAAACCCCTAGTTGAACTAGATCAATTCAAAGATAGTATACTAGATCAATACAAAGGATTAGAGCAACAAAGCACAGAAACACTAGCATCACCATATTTACTTTTTTTTTTACAATTTTAAGCATACTAGTTATTGGTTATTTTTTAGGACTACGTATTTGAATTAATAATACATTAAATATTTTAATTGGCTTTTTTCACTTAATTCGCACATAAAAATCTTTCAATTTCATACGAAAATTACTTATTTAAGCAATGTAAATATATTCAACGATTGTATGAATCAGAATTAATGTGTTTTCACCAGAAAAGATCTCATTAAAAACTGCATGATAGGGAATGCACTGATAGGGAATGATAATACACCGGTGAAAACAAATACAGGGAAAAAGATTTTTTTTTCGAATAAAAAAAGATCTAACCGAGCACATAAAATCAAACCTGGCCAAAATATCATCCGATATAAGAACAATGTATGGGAAAACAAAAGGGCTCAACCTGCACCCTAAATAAGGAAATTTATCATTTGTGCAACAAAGCAGCTGACCGACACCCTACCAGTCAGACAAAGACATGTCTAATTATGTATATGGTCACCTCTAACAGCTACACAACTCTCACATTAGTGTTTCATATTGTTTACCAGGGTCTTTATCAACCCATGTGGCAACCGTACTCACTCTTGCATCAAGGCATTCTTGAGCTCATCGATGGTCATTGGAGCTGGTTTTCAAGCTGCAATTCAGTGTCTAAGGATGTCCCATACGTGTTGAACGAGATTAAGGTCAGGGGACATCACAGGCCACTTCAATCATTGAATATTCTCCGATTGGAGGTGTTCGATCCCCAACTGAGCCTTATGTGGACGTGCGTTATCGTCTATAAAGATGAAATGTGGCCCATATGCTCCATGGAAAAGTCTGACATAGGGTGCAAGGATCTTGTCTCTGCACCGTTGAGCTGTTAGAGTACCTTTATCACACATTTGAAAGTCTATATGACCGTTTACCATGATGCCTGCCCAAACCACCTCAACCATAGTGGTCCTTTTCGACAATGTTAGAGGGCCAATATAGACTCCTGGGTTCTTTTCAGATGAGAACACGTCTCGAGTCTCTGTCTAGACTGAATAGCAACTCAACATAGAAAGGACCTCACCAACAATAAACCGTTGTCTAAGACAGGTATTCTCGGCATCAAGCTAGATGGTTCTTTTTGTGGTTCATAGTCAAAGAGATGCAGACTTCTGGGTGCATGGAATACAGGTAACCTGCATTACGTTTCTGAACGCCTGTTTCCCGTGAAATGGATAATAAAGTAGCATTATACAGGTGGTGAGACAGTTGTGCCACTATCGCGGATCTATTCCTCTTAGCTAGAAATCTCAAATAACGGTCTTGAGGCTGACATTGTTGCCCTTTTGCGATCTTATCCAGGTCGTTGGACCCCTGTTTCTGTCTGTGTGAACTGTTTCCACAGAATAGACACCACATTTCTCGAAACCTCGAAGTTCTTAGAGGCCTATCTCGAGTCTTTCAATTATCCACCATCTTGTGGCATCATTTAAACGGTCAAAATTGACCATATCAATGATGGGTAAGCAAAGAAATTTAAAAAAAACAAGAACTGGGCTAAGCTATGATGTTTCAAAACGTCCTTACCCTACAAGCTTCAGCGAACCTCTACACAAACGCGAACACTGACTCACTGACTAATGGCGATATCTCCGGAACTATTAAAACTACAGACTTGAAATTGAGTAAGCAGGTTCCTTTCATGAAGTAAACATCAGCTAAGAACGGATTTCGTAAAGATCGAACCCCAAGGGGCGTTACGGGGGTTTAAGTGGCGTTATAGATAATTAGCTCCATTATTAAACTATTAGATGTACAGTCTTGAAACTCGGTACGCAGATTCCTTTCATAGAGTAGAGATCCTTACAAAATGGGTTTTGTGAAAATCGACCCCCAAGTGGCTTTGTGGAGAATTAAGGGGCGTTATAGGTAATTATCTCCTTTTTTAAACTATTAGACCCACCTGCTTGAAAATTAGAAGGTATGTTCTTTTCATGGAATAGAGTTCCTCTAACAAAGAGTTTTGCGAAAACCGGCCCCCAAAGGAGTAGGATTGCGAGAGGTTAAGGAGGGTTATAGAAAAGTTCCTGTTCGTGAATCTAACCCATTTACTTGAAATGAGTACGTTTCTATAGTTGAGCACGTTTCTATAGAGTTCCACGAAGAAGGGATTCTACAGAAATCCACTCCAGGGGGAAGCGGGGTTAGTTATTGGGGCGTATGGATAGACAAAATTCCAGTTTTCGAACTACTAGGACTATAATAATAAAATTTGGTTTGCATATTTCTTTTGTTGAATTGAAATCCGCTAAGAATGCTCTCAATGGGGTTACGGGGCATATTGATGATAAAAATTCCGTTTTTGCTCTGTTAGATTTAGACTTGAAATTTAGCACTCCTGTTTATTTTATGGAGTAGAGATCCACTGAAAGTTGCTCTGGAAGAAATCCACTTGATTACTGGGTTAAGTGAGAGCAAAAAATCTTTCTGCTTCTATTTTAGATATTAATAGAAATTATAAATTATATAATTTAAGTCCTTTTTATATTAAGAGGCGAGAGTTAAGCTATAAATGTATTTTTCAATACAATCGAATTCTTAATGCTAGATATCAATAATTTATATATATATATATATATATATAAACAGTATATATTTATACAACATCGTGAAATACCCTGTGAAGCGGGTGGGTAACGGCTAGTTTATGTATATACGATAGGTCCAAAAGTCATACAATTAGTCTTAATATGGCGTGAGACATCTCTTTTTTTAGGTGAAATGCTGCAAACTCGGTGGCTCAAGAAGTCGCTTGAAATCCCTTGAAGAATTATCCCCCAAGAAGCCCTTACAACTATCGATAAATGTTTCCATTGCAGTATTGTCTGCATGAATTGGTCTTTATAATGACCCGTATATGTGAGATTACTGTCTGGGGATCTAATTAACCAAATCATTCGAAGAATTTGCTTAGAATGTTCCTCAAAAAATTTAAAATTGTTTTTTTCCGGTGACATTGCGGGTTTTCGTAATAGAAAATGCACTGTTGCTATAGTATATGATATATCCAAAAATACTGGCAAGTATTCTCCAAGTAGTTGAATATAATCCTTTCTGTCAATGATTCTGTTTCATCAAAGAGCCCATACAATGTCATATAAAAAAGCTCATTCCCTTTTGAAACTATCAAACTCCTACAGCGCTTATTGAATATGTGTACAGTAATGCCTCGAACTTCATGCGATAGGGCGAACTGAGTGATAACCACGTACGTCAAGGTATAATTTCTTATATAAATACATATAAATTCTTTTTAGTTGGCGCTGGAGACAAAAGAAAATACCAATTTAGAAAAAAAAAATGTCTAATGAAATCTTAGATAACACAAACAAAAAATTACAAATCGAAGTCAATTTGTTGTGTTGAAGGTTTCATAAAATCTTACAATGTATTCTACTGGCACAAATATATTTTTTCCTCGCGCAATATTTCCTCGTAGCGTGCTAATATAATTTGTTTATTCCGTGTTTTGTTGAAAAAATGCTCTTTTTTCGTTGGAGTCTGTATTTTCTAATATTTTTCACCATTTAGGATTATAATCAAACATCTGGGATTACTATCGGCATACTCTTTGAACTATGGATTGAGTAATGTGAAATTACGAATCATTCACCGAAATGGAATACCCTATGTCTCTAATTCTAAACAGCATTCAGTGTCAAAAAAATTGTTAATACACATGCAGCCATAAACACGGTAGAAAACGTTTCACGCGAATTACTAGAATACGAACGAAATTCTTGATAATAAAATACCCATTTACACATTTTTCAGCAATAATGCCACTTTTTGCGCATTTGCTCTTATTGGCCATAACTTTTGCCACTCCACAGAGTATAAAGTATTTCAATTTTACACGTACAGCAAGTTAAAATGAGTTCAAACATCTATGTGAGACTATATCGATCTTCAGAGCCGAAATGTTTTTTGAGACTTTTAGCAATGTATTTTTTCATTTTTAGTAAAACGTGAAAAAGATTTGCATGAGTTGTACATTAACGGTTTTATCCGATCATTAACTCGATCCAAAAATATCGTTCAAAATGTTTAACATTTTATGATGCTGAATATTAATATGAATAGAAATGTGTTCCTAGGGGCTACAAAAGATAAAAAATTGTTTTAAAAATGCTAATGCTTAAGAGCTATTAAACTTATGATTAATTTAACTCACCTGCAAGAGATGCATTTTGAATATTTTAGATGCTTATTATGAGTTGGGTAAAGCTTAAAAAGGCGCTTACTTTACCATTTGCAGAAAAATTATGGTTCAGAAAACAAACTGGTTTCTTTACTTTTTAGAGAAAAGTAGTTGCTAAGTTTTTAAACTTTACATTACAAGAGGAATGTACCGTGTTGATTTTTTTTAAACTGAAAAATTCCACTCTTTTCACTCCAATTTTTAAATCTAAAATAGCACATTTTGTATATATTAATGTATCCGACTACTTGCGACAACTTTTTTTTTTGTTGAAAAAATAGAGATATAGGGATTATTTTGTTATTTTTAGATTTATTTAGTATATTTTAAGAAAAAAAAATCCTAAAATTGAAAACAGAAAAAAAATTCTTATAAATAAAATGGGAAAAAACTGGTGAAAATGTACAAAAAAAAATATATAAACGGGTCTCGTTCTGTACAAAAATTTTATAAACAAATTCTCAATTTTTCAATTTTGATGTGTTACTTTGTTATTCATGTTTGAAATGACCTTCAGGATAAGAGGTATTTTAACTTTTACAAAAACTAGAGCACTTTATCTTAGTGATATATGAATTTGCTTAAAAAAACAGTGATTATATTCACATAAAAGACTGTAAATTTTGAAATAAAACAGTGACTGATAGATCTGAAGGTCAAAACACTTTTACTATTATACAGAACATGCACAAAAAATTTCAGCAAATTATTTTCAAAACTTTTTGAGCAATCGCTGTTTCCCTTTCAACTTTTCGAAAAAAATACATTTCGAGCAAAACGCATTTTAAGGTTTGACATCTTGTGTAAAGTTATGGCATTTAAATTTTACTAAAACACTTGCAGTTTTTGTTCTAGCGAATGGAAAATAAAACATTTGGTATTTTTATTAAGCTAATAAGATGTCCTATAAAATAAAATAATAATAAAAAAAAATTCAATTTTTGAAAAAAATCAGAATTTTAGGGGATTCGGATACCTTAGCAATAAATAACGCAGGTAGTTAGCAGCGTTAGCAGGTAGTTGGTCGAATTCAAAGAACATTAAAAACACAGATGGCTCTAATTTTTTTAGAAAATATACTAAAACATTAAAAGAAACTTTCTTATTTTAACTATTCTCGTCATCAAAATAATTACTTATCTGTAAACAAGATTTTAATGGAATAATACATTTTTTATGTATTGTAGAATTGAAAATGAAGTACATTTATTCATACAAAAACATAATAGTGTAAAATATTTTATGAAAATTCCCCATATAATTTATCAACATTAAAATACACTGCTGGTAAGTTAAATTGCAACAACCTGCAGGAAAGACTACTGATCCGAGATTCCTACAGATCATGGGATTACAACCAGAGTAAATGACTCAACTAAAATTAAAGTCTGATCGTATAGTGGTAACACAATTTTATTTAGAATAACGGCATACTGAAACTTACATTCTAAAATAAAGTAAAAACGGTACTTATCTGAGTGAGGGGTGGGCGGAGTAGAAGACCGGGGAGGGTGGAGTGGTGCTGGCAAGTAATCTAAGGAAAGGAGAAAAAAGCCCTGAGAAATAGCGTGCAAGTGCTTTTAAAGCTGACCGCATTACTTCCGAAACAATCCGCTGCGAATTTATTACTGTTCCAATCCACCACTCTGATTTGCCCAACGGCTACTCACTGTCCACGTAAGAATACAACCTTGTACACCAGAGAGTGCAATGAACTGGGAACGCCCCCACTTTCTTTAACTAATCCCTGTTTCCTGTAAACAGGGCAGAGGCAAAATTAAAATTGTATCTCAGGGACCAGAACTCTCGGCCTCCCATCACTACACAAACAAATTCGGGTTTTTTTTAAAAAAAAAGTTCTGGGATATGTATATGCATTTGGGGATATGTGTTATGTAGGTGTCTCCCCCACTGAAAACATCTGGTCAAGGGTTGCTGGGAGATTAGAGCACCACTACTTTAAGCCACTATGATTGACTTACGTATTACATTGACTTGAAGCAGCATGAAATTACTTACCCATGCCTGACATTCATGCAAAGGTACCTGCTGAGTGTGCAAATTTCGAACTTTGTTCACCACCATTTATACTTGGACATATAATCATAATTTCTTCCCTACTATGTTGTTTATAAAATATAAGTAAAGTTCTGTTGTCTGCTGTTCTTGTTGAAATTTTAATAGCCAGGGATTTATCATATTATAAACTGAATGTCTATGGAGAAGGACGGGTATCTTTCTTAAACTATAATTCACTTTAAGCTCTTAATACTTTCATGAGATTTTAACAAAATTTAAAAAATATATGAAATATTATTTTTAGAAAAAAATATACAATGAAAGAATTAGAAGGGTTTTACTAACTAGACAGACAGCATAAGTAAATACTAATTTAAACGTTAGCAAGGTTTTTTTTATGAGTTCAAATAGTCAGAAACTCATATTTGAAATAGAACTTTAAATGGAAGAAAAGCTATTATATTCCAGACATTTTCATCGAATTTCAAAAAATGATGTTTAAAAGGAATTTAGCTTTTCGATGCGAAAAGAAACAGATAAAGGGAATACTTATTTTAAAGACAAAAATATTCGCTGAGAAAGATGAACAGAAATTATTGATTCTATGATGAGAAAATATTGCACAATTTTTCACGAAATCTCACGATGTGGTTTATTTTGCTTGATTTTAAAAACGTGCTATTTAAAGCTTTTATTTTTGTACGATATCTAAATTATGATCTGCAACTATTTATAAAATTGAAATATGTTATGAAACAGGATATTTTTTAGTTTTAATTTATTGCCTTAATGAGGAGCCTAAGCAATGAGGCTATAAATGCACTTTATACATTGTCTAGACATACAAGAGAAAAATCTATACTTCTTTTTATTTGTATTAAAATATTTTTATTTCTTTTTCTCATGCAACTATTGGACCAAATTTGATTCGAATGATTCATTAAATGTATGTACAGTGGTGTTTACAATTAAGAGAATTGGCATATTTTGTCGAATTTTATGAAAAGATTTTCACCAAATTTAAAAATGTTGCTTCGAAACAAAGATTCATATATTTTGTGTCGAATACGTAAGTGTTTATGTGGGTGTGACCAGCGCTAGTCGAGTTACAGAATTTGTAAGCGCGCGTCCAAAAATCCATATTTCGTTCTCCAGCACACCTCACTAAATTACTTAGTTTTCTTTGCAGCAATCGGTTAAATTAAAATTCAAACAATAAAAATGGGTAACCACCAATATTTAGATAATGTAATGAGGTAGCGGATTGTAGTTAGGCTAGAAGTAGGTCACTCGAAAATTGAGATTTTTAGAAAATTCCATTTAACGCTCAGTGTCGAGTTCAATTTATGGAAAGAATTTCAGCATACTGGATCCATCAAGTGACGCACTAAGCAATGCCGTCCAAGAGCCACAACGACAAGATAATATCGCAATTTGTCCATTATAGCGAGGTATAACAGGTATGCTACATCTTCTCAGCTCTGTCGTGAGTTATATGCAGCCAAAGGAACCCGAGTTTCAAGGGTGACTGTTTCCAGAAAACTTCATGAGAAGGCTGTTTGTAAGAAGACCTAATGTTTTTGTCCCTCTCAGGTCTATACGCAGGAAATTCCGTTTAAAATGGTGCAGATGTTGTAGAGATTGGAGAATGGAGCGATATGTGGCCGTTCTCTTCCTCGTTGAGTCCCCCTTCAGTCTAACCAATGCACCATACTTTCATATGGAGATAACCAGGGACCCAATACCTGCTCTCCAATGTATGAGAAATCAAACATTTTACGGTAGCATAAGCTTGATGGTATAGACAGGCATCACGTTGGAGGGCTACACATACCTCCCTGTCTTTGACGCAGGCACTGTGACTGCCGTGAGGTATAAGGATAACGTCTTGATGCCCTATGTTTGCTTTTTCAGGGACGTAGTTGGCCCTGATTTCGTTTTAATAGATGACAACTCAAGATTACATAGAGTTCTTCTGGTGGACGATATTTACTAGATAAATTAACCAGTCCGATCTCCAGTCCTCATTCCTATAGGGCAGCGGTTCTTAAGCTGTCAGTCGCCACACACGCCCTCCTACACTAATTATAAGTCTAACAACGCGGCCTCACTAGATTTTGTACACCTCTCCCTGACTTCTAACTCATGACTAATTTATTTAAATGTTTTTCAAGAATCTCAAGGCTGTCAGTGCTACTTATGCAGATTTTTGTTTAAACATTTCTTTTTTAAATTTAAGGTATTCGACTACGTTCGAAACCGTGATTTTAAAAAAGCGCATAAATGGATAATTTTCATAATATTTAGTATCACTTAGATTAGAATACATGTATAAAATTGTCTTAAGGACATTGTGACAAATTTTTTTTATTTAAATACAATATTTCGGCAAAAAATTAACTTAGAATAACCTTTTTTCAAAATGTTTTCCTTTTGTGAAAAATACTTCTATAAAAATAATATTTTACCTGTATATAGCTCAAACCTCTGTACAGAGGCTCAACTATGATTTTTGAAAAATTCACGTTATTTTCAGAGTTACAACCAATTGAAATAATTATCGGCGTTTTTTTTCTTAAAATTTCTCCCCTCTGTTGTCATAAAACATAGATAAACCCACTTTTAAGTGATATATTTCAAAAATTCTAGTTGAGACTCTCTACAGAGGTCTGAGCTATAGACAGGCAAAATATTATTATACTAGAAGCATTTTTCACAAAAGAAGAATATTTTGAAACTTGGTCATTCTCTATGTTCATTTTTTTGTCAAAATATTGTACTTAAATAATTTTTTATTGTAATACTATTCTTAAAACAATTTTATATACATTTTCTAATCTAAGTGACACTATATATATTATAAATATTATCCATTTATACGCTTTTGAAAATGTAGTCGATACCTTAAGAGAACAATACACATCTAATTAAAATATGACAAAATACTAATTTAAAACTAACTGAACAAATATTTTTTTTTGTAGAGGTTCCTCATTGGAAGAAATTTAGTGATCCCGCTTAGGATATTCATAGCCTTTCAGAGTCTGTACAAGTGAGAAATCTGAACATAAATGAGAGATCTTTGTGGGCACACTAAATTTGCGCTGGGGACATACGGGGATCCATGGACCCCAGTTTAAGAACCACTGCTATAGGGCATGCCTAGGGTGCTATGGGGAGGACAATTGCAATTCGCAGTCCCCTTCTGAGGCAAGCACGGCCTAAAGACGAAGTTTGTGTACAATTGGAATTAATTGCCTCAAGAACTCATAAATCCCCTTATTTCCAACAATTAATCACTATGTGAGGCTTATATATCTGCAAAAGGGTTTCATACCACGTATTCATCCATTTTTTTCTATTGTGCAACTGCTGTTTCATACCTTCCGATCATGCTTGTGTATTAGAACTGTTGAATGGTTATTTTTTTTACAGATAACAAGTTTCATTAAAATCTATCCAGTATATATAGTTCTAGAAATAATCGAGTAAATCCTAAAATTCTCTTAATTTTTAATACAAATGCAGTTCCAAATGTCAATGAATAAACAAGCATCTGAATTCAATTTGGAAGCTAAATAAAAACTACATAATGCAGTTATAAACAAAATCTAGCACGCAAAAAATGATAACTGACTTTGTAAAATAATATTTTACTTAATTCTTAACTATCTACTTATTTAATACAACATATCTCTGCATTTTTAAGTTGTACAATAGCTAAATGTAAAAAATTATGCGACTTGCTAAAAAATTTTTAAAAAAAGTCTGGATATTCTTTTAAAACATTTTGCTTCAATACTAAGAATTCATAGTAGTTTATAATGACATGCATTCATCTGATTCAAACCAGTCATGATATTGAATCGAGAATTAGTTTAACCCTTTATCTACCGCATTATGATTTACTGCAGTATTTTTCATGCAATATTTTTTTTGAATCACTACATTGAAAATTAATAAAATAAATACTTAAATTCAGGAAATTTAATTCGTTAGTGCTAATTAATTAATTAAAGATACCATCTGTACTCTGTTAACTTAAAATAAATAGTCAAATCGTTTTCTAAGGTCTTCATTAACATACAAAAAAATAAGATACTTACCTTTCGACATTAACTACTTTTTCGGAGCAAAAATGACGATCATTGTAATCCGCTGACAACGCCGTCTGCTGAAAATACAATGTTTACTATAAAACTATTTGCTTTCCCCGCTAAAATACTCATCATAGAACTCGTGCTGCCACATATCTTAAAAGAGTGGATTTCAAAGAATATTCCTGCTAAGTATCGTCAGAGTACTCGTAAAAATGGTTATTCGAGGTAATTTTAAAGTGATTGGTACTTATAAAAGTACCGTCGGTAGATAAAGGGTTAAGAGCATACTAAAAATAAAAAGTGCAACTTAATTGCCTGTACCAAGTAATCCATTACACTGTCAAATCTGGTATAAATCCCTATGCCAATTTGATTTGATTTGATTTACGTTGCCCTCTAATACAGTACGAGAGCTTTTGTTGTCGTAATCTTAAGCCCTGATAAAGTGACAAGTATGACACATGAGCTGGCATCTTACGCCTCGAACTTAATACATCAGGCTAATATCCTTATTTCAGGTAAGATTTCGTAATACTACCCGTGAACCAAAATTGGTGTCACAACTCCACAGAAGCGCAACTGACCGGAGAAAGATCACATGTCTTTAACTTCCCAGTTAGGAGAAGGATATCCATAAAGTGACTAGAAACACCATAACCCTCTCCATACATTTTTACTTTTCTGAAGTACCCAAATAAAAACAACATGGAACAAAATTATACTGTAATGCTTTTAAATTGAAGTTTAAGTCCATAAAGGGAATGTAGAATACTAAATTTAGAATTAAAACATTTAGCCATGCTTTTCATTTTTCTCCTGTATATTCAAAATTGGGGTAAATCAGTACTTCTCAATTTTTCAATGTTTGCACCCATCTCCATACAATGATAATGTATTGAATTCAATAATAAAGCACTTTAATGCTACAATACGACTTTATTTATAAACTGTGTTATCATAAGTATTAAATTATCATAAGTATTATATTTTGTGTATAATTTTGTACAAGCCCATGGGTCACTAGTAATTATCAAACTTGTTCCTAACTTAGTATTGTTAAATTAATTATCAAAAGCTCTGTGTAGTACTGATGCATTTATAATTGTATTATATTTTAATGCGTATTTTTTAATATTTTAAAATGTATTTTGTTTTGATTCCTTTCAGTAAATTACTTTTTTGAAAATAATCATTTGTTTTCGACTTTCCCATATGCTCGTGCCCCTTGCAGGGTTATCACGTTCCTTTAGGAGGGGGGGGGACGCGCACCACAGTGTGACAAACTTTGGTATAAAATATACATCTCTGTAAGTTCTCTACGTTAAGGTGATTTGACACCTTAAAATGACCTAATCATCATTTTTTTGTGTTTTATTTAGTTACATTCTTTGCATTATTATCTTTCGATTTATATATCACTTTTGTTTGCCTGAAAATTAAAAGTTTCAAAAAATTTTAATTGAAAAATATAAATAAACAAATTAAGGAATTCAACCATGACCCCTTTTTCGATCAAAAAGCTTTTTGATAAAGAAAAACTATTTTCTAAAAGTAAAATGATAACTAAAAAAAAATTAAAAAGACGTTACAAAAATAAAGTAGGATATTTTGGAAGTTTTACATTTAAAGCTTTAATTTTTTTTTCTTCTGAGATATGTGTGCATGAAATTTTTTTTCAATTAAGGTATTTGGCATTAATAATTTTATAATTTTAGTTCTGCCGGCTGGGTGGCTTAGTTGGTTTGTCACTGGCCTTCAGTACCTAAGGTTGCGGGTTCGACCCCGGCCCAAGTCGGTGGATTTTCATGATGCAGATAATCGACAGCGGCCATGTAGTATGATTATACAGCAGGAAAAAGATACCTTGAGTGTCCGTTTGGCTTGGATGCTCTCCACAAAATTAAATTCCTAAGAATGAATTCCGCATTGGCAGAGCTCAGGTGCCTCCCTCTAGGAAAAAAAAAATTGGGTGTCAAAATTATTTGCGGTAATTGGTATCGCCTAAATGGTGCCGCACTTAAAATGATATCAGCTCCTGGGAAATGTACTAGGTCTGTGCAAAGGTAGAAATACCAATACGCAGTCCCATTACGGAAAAGTTCATAATCATCGTGTTATTTTCCTAAAAATATATTTCAATATTATGTGAAGCAAAAAAAAACTTTAAAATTTCTGTTATGATAAAAAAAATGATTTTTTTAAACATATTTCCTTGAGTTTTCTTATGCAATTATAGTACTTACTAAAAAAGGACAATTTGTAAAATATATGGGTTAAAGTAATAGGAAAATTCTATTATTTTTTCGAAAAATATGTAGCTAAAAGGAGTACAATTTTAAAATTTTCCAAATTTTCTTAAAAATATATATATATATATATATAAATTTTTAAAATTGAGTGAATAATATTAGCAAAACTTCATCACGCATCATTTTCTTGAATAGAAACATAATGTGAAATGTTAAAATATAATTTTTATATACATAAATAGAAAAAATGTTCAAAAGGTGCCAAGTCCCTTTAACTAGCTCATTTAAGGTATACGACTACGTTCGGAACCGTGATTTTAAAAAGGCGCATAAATGGATAATTTCCATGATAGTTAGTGTCACTTAGATTAGAATACATGTATAAAATTGTTCAAAGGACATTTTGACAAATTTTTTTTATTTAAATGCAATATTTTGTCAAAAAATTAACTTAGAATAACCTTTTTCCAAAATGTTTCCCTTTTTATAAAAAATGCTTCTGAAATAATAATATTCTGTGTGTGTATGCTTATACAAAGTAAAGACTTCTCCAGAGACTCTAAATTATTCTTTTTGAAAAATTCGCATTATTTTTAGAGTTACAACCAACTGAAATAATTATCGGCGTTTTTTTTCTTAAAATGTCTCCCCTCTGTTCTCGTAAAAGATGGATAAACCCACTTCTAAGTTACATATTTCAAAAATTCTAGTTGAGCTTCTGTAGAGAGGTCTTAGCTATATACAAGCACAAAATATTATTATAACAGAAGCATTTTTTACAAATGGAGAACATTTTGAAAAAAAATTAATCCAAGTTAATTTTTTGCCAAAATATTGTATTTAAATTAATTTTTTTGTCAAAATGCCCTTAAAACAATTGTATACATGTATTCTAATCTAAGTGACACTAAATATCATGAAAATTATCCATTTATGCGCTTTTGAAAAATCACGTTTCCGAACGTAGTCGGATACCTTAAATCAATACATGTGATGTCTTCAATTCAAACATGACGGGATGGTCGTCAGTAACGTTAAGGTTATTTGATAACTACAATGAATGGTCGTTAAAATATATTACATTATTGGTGAATAGCAAAAATATCGATACAAGTTGGTTAACAATTCATATTTTGAAGTTTATTTTCGGCATTAGTGTATATAGATTCTGGATAAATATTTAAACTAAGATTTTTTAGATTAAAAAAACAAAGACGCATACTGGCTGTTTACAGAAAAGCCATTTACAAGCTGATTTTTTTTACTTGTGAAAATAAAAATATAATAAACTTAATAAAATTTATACAGCTATTACAGATAGTACTATTTTTACAGCTAATAAATTTATACAGTTATATAGACTTAATAAAATTTAAACAGCTCGACAGAAATTTTATAACTTCAACATATAACTATTTTAAGTACTATCTAAAAATTCTATAAAAGTAATATAAATAGGAAACAGCATCACAGATTTGCTTCTATCTGGAACAGAACTTGTATACATTAGAAATTTAGCTCTCTTAATATCTTAAATAAATTGAAGCAGAAAATTAAAACTATTGATGAGCCACTCTCCATGAAGAACAAATATATATATCTTAGAGCGATAAACAAATAAACGTTAAACAACCTTCTTAGAAACATTTTCTCAGTTTTAAATTAAAGATCTTTTAACGTGTTATGTAAAATAGAGTTTCCTAGCAGGGATTTGATTTAAATTAAATATAAAATAGAAACTCTCTTAAAACGTTTTGAAGGAAAAACAGTTTTTTTTGAAGAAAGTATTTAACTGTTTCACATTCTTTTAATCTTATAAGTTGTCTTAAAACTATTTTTATTTCTTAGATTTGCAATTTCTCTCTGACACAAAATGTAATTTGAACGGGATTTAAACAAATTTAAAAATGACTTTTTCCTATTCCGTAAACAATTTATTCGGAATGGAAACGCAGCAATTTTGCCCGAGAGTATATGTGAGAAAAGTTATTTAATTTTTACAAATGTTTACACTCTTTTTATATTTAATTACCGCTATCAAAATGTCTGCTAATCTTCCTGCATTATATGCATATGCATGCCGCTATGCTAGTCTAATGGTTATGGTAACGAACTCGTGGCCAGAGTGTCAAGGGTTGGAATCCATGTGCCACTGATTGAGAGAGTAAGAATTATATTAACACTGTATTATAAAGCAAGACGAGGGCTATTCGTGCCGGTTCTCGTGATTTTGAACCTTGGTTAAGAGACGTTGACGACACCTGAGCTGGAACCACCTCTCCTAACTATCCCACCACACCATCGGAAGAAGAGTGTTTTAAGACCTCTTGACGTCCTGGGCCCCTAGAAAAAAGTAGGCCCTGGTCTCTGTACTTCACAAATACAGGTCCCACCTATAAGCCTTTAAATTAGACAGTAAATAGCAAATGGTCTCAAATACTCTTACAAACATTAACCCAAAACAAATAAATGCGCATGACTTACAATAACACGAAACGACTCTACTGCCAGCCACCTTTTGACTTAATGAGCTATGATGGTGTATGGTGGCAGGTCTAGATCCAAACATAGACGAACAACGGTCATCACATAATAATGTAGTCTTGCCACTGTTGCCAGTTAACATATAGTCCGAATCAGTTTTTCCAACAATACAACAAGAAATAACATTTGAGAGTTAAAACTGTTCGAATCAGGATTTTACTAAGGCTGAATCTAGAAAGAGACGAGTCTCTGTGCCAGGGGGGGGGGGGCACATTGGCCAATGCCTTAAGACGTCCCTGCATCGGAAAGACTTCGAGCCTCGAAAGTTTTAACGTGTATTTGGGCCTCTACACGACCAATCTTCAATGGAACCAGGACTCAAACCCACGACACACCGGGCATGAGTTCGAAACTATAACCATTATGTTGCCTCTTCCACCCAAATGCCACTGAAGATCTACGTGTAGAGGGTGCTGATGTTCTTTAAATCTCTCACACAAGCACAATGTCCCTCTGTTGGTGTAGTGTGGTAGTTTGAAGCGGGGGTGTCTGCTCAGATAACATCCCCGTCACTTATCCGAGATCCGTTGCCAATAGCCCTAGTGTTGCTTTGAAGTGTGACGTAGTAACGAGTACTATTCGGGTTCTTCTATACTAAACCTATTGGGGAAAATATTCTTTAACTGTGATTTTAATTTAAGAACACTTTCTGTAGAGATGATCTTTTACGCGCAAATGTAACTACTATTTAAGTGTCTGTTGATGAGTATGTGAATCAACTGTTAATTGTTGATCATTAAACGCGTGAAATCCAAGTATAAGCAAAGGTGGACAGGGCTGGGTGGTCGAGTGTCTTGAGATTAATAATTGACGTAAATCCACCAGGAATTGGTGAATTTAACTACCTTGGAGCTGACCGTGCTACCGGGTTTCGAAAAGGATCATATAAGAAGATTTAACTCCAGATAAGTACTTTAAATAATTTAGTGCATCCGATTAAGCATTAGGATTTCACATTGCTCTCCGAGTAAAGTTATAAAGTTTTACACTTCGTAAGGTGCTAAAGGTAGAATAAGCAGCTTTCTTCATGAGCATGTCTGCTACTTCCTCGAACCCCCTCACACCCGCGACCTTCAGGCAGCAACAAAGTTAAGAAAACTATCTTTTTACATTTATTTGTATATTTTATCTTTCAAGTATTATGCAAAAAAAAAAAAAATCTAATTTATATGATGTACATAAAAAGATCAAAATACATATGAAGTTTCTTGTGACCTTTACAAAAAAAACCTGACGAATGCTATTGATCAATTATAAATTCAATTACAATTCATCAACTCATTTTCTCATTTCTAATAAAAGATGGGGTGCAGACAATTAGAACATTAAACAAAAGTGAAGGCGTTATTCAAATCTTCTCTTTTTCTTAGAAGGTGTGAATATTTATTGAAATTCTGAAAAAGTTTATGCAGATTTGCCTCAGAAGATTATCAAATCTGATTATCAAACTGAGCATTGATTCTGTACTTAGTTTTCGTTTCCAATTTGTTGCAGTATTTATTCATTTTCTTTTCTTTAGATTGTATCCCTTGATAGAAATTCGAATTAGAAAGGTGCTAATGGAGAAAATGGAAGAATCTATTAAGAGAAATAGATTGTGTCTCTTCTTAAATTTAATTAATGTAATATTGGAGAATTATTTTTGAGGCTTTAGATAATGGAACATTTAATTTGTTTAAGAGAATATTTGTTTTCTATCAAGATATATGTACAGAACATAATTTTTTTTAGGAAATTCTTAAACGAACAAGCAATATTAAATTCACGAAGAAATGAATTATTTCTCTTCATGTGTATATAAATCTTTTTTTTAGTATAAATTTGATTGATAAATTTTATAGATTTACGATTTTTACCTGTTTTTTATATATTCCCAATTAAGGGAAAAGTTTTAATTTGTATGCAGTGTCAGTTTTTTTTAAAAAAAATTTTCGAATTATAGTTCCGAAAAGTCTGATTCATTTTCACCATTTGCAAGGATTTGCTATTGCTAAAATTGAAAATAGACAACTAACTGAATGAACCATGACTTTAAGTTTAAATTTTTAGTTTTCTCTATAACGGTTCCTATATTTTCTAAAATGGGTTTCTTTTAAATCTTTTGGCTGGTACAATGTGTCTCGTGAAACAATGCCGATAAATAAGAATTCAGTACTAAAATCTTAAAAGTATATTAATTCAGAAACATATTAAAACAGTGCTTCTCAAACTTTCAATATTTGCGCTCCAATATTCAGTCATAATTTTCATCGCCTCCCTCCCCCCCCCATCCATGCAATAAAAATGTATTGAAATCAATAATACTACACTTTGACTCTAAAGTTACAATAGGACTCTACGTCTTAAGTGCCATCGGCGTATACATACATTTTGCTCAGCCAAAGCCTTAATTGTCCCGAATACGTATATGTACGAATACGTATATATACGAATATGTATATATACGAATACGTATATATACGAATACGTATATATACGAAGACGTATATATACGTGAATATACTTCGTACGATCTTTTCTATGCACTTCTTTCCATAAAATTATTCCGAAGGCTTTGGAATGCAATAAAAGGACCTTGACAGTGTTTGCGAAGGATTTATTTATATCAAAGAATTGCTTATTCCCTCTCTTTTATTTTTTCTTCTTCTCCCCCTCCCTCAACTCATCACATATGTGTGCCTAAGTGGAAAACATTGGCATTAGGGAGCAATTCACGTAACTTTTAATCGGTAGTGTGTGTGAAGGGATTAATTATAAACCGTACAAAGTATTAAGATAAGTGTTAATTTTTGTTTATAATTTTGTATGTGACAAACCCATGAGGTCACTGGTTCACACTCCCATTATTAAACTTTTTCTTAATTAATATTGTTAAATTATAAAATTATGCATTACTGAAACATTTATATATATATATATATATATATATATATATATATATATATA
>BMAV01011946.1:264930-277642 GCA_019973955.1 Trichonephila inaurata madagascariensis | reverse complement strand
TTGCTCAACCAAAGCCTTAATTGTCTCGAATACGTATATGTAAGAATACGTATATATACGAATATGTGTATATACGAATACGTATATATACGAATACGTATATATACGAATACGTATATATACGTGAATATACTTCGTACGATCTTTTCTATGCACTTCTTTCCATAACATTATTCCGAAGGCTTTGGAATGCAATAAAAGGACCTTGACAGTGTTTACGAAGGATTTATTTACTTCAAAGGAATGCTTGTTCCCTCTCTTTTACTTTCTTCTTCTCCCCCTCCCTCAACTCATCACATACGTGCGCCTAAGTGGAAAACAGTGACATTAGGGAGCGATTCACGTAACTTTTAATCGGTAGTAAAGGGATTAATTATAAACCGAACAAAGTATTCAGAGAAGTGTTAGTTTTTGTTTATAATTTTGTATATGACAAATCCATGGGGTCACTGGTTCACACTCCCATTATTAAACTTTTTCTTAATTTAGTATTGTTAAATTATAAAATTATACATTACTGAAACATTTATAAGTATATTTTATATCAGTTTAAATGCACATATTTTATTTATTATGTCAGAATATATTTTGTTTACTTTCAATAAAGTAATGATTTTTTAAAATAGTCTTTTGTTTTCGATTTTTCAATATGATCGCACTCCCCTTGTAGAGCTATCACGCCCTCTAGGGGCGCGTGCCCCACAGTTTGAGAAACACTGTTTTAAAAGTATTATTGCTTTAATTAGAGCAACGGTAGCCAATCGGTGGTCTGTGAAAAAGTTTTGATTGTCCCAAAAAAATTGGGACATTACTTATATTTTTAGGAAGAATCAATTTCAATGAAGACGAGTAACAAAATGTATCATAAAATATGGATTATACTTTTCTGAAAACTTTTAGCTACTACTTCTAGAGAAATTTCTTCTGAATTTGCGGAATTTTTTGGCAACTTTAGCAGGTGTATCGAGCCGCATTTGAAAGTGAGAGTTGGTAACCATGGTAAACTGATGGCATAACATTTCATTTTGTTGATATTGCTTTGAGTTTCCTGTATGTTCCTGTTTCTCGTAAAGTTGGAATGGTAAGGTAAAAAGATGTAAATAAGTGACAATATAGTTATAGTGGTACGCCATATATAGTGATTACTAATATTAGTAGTCCGCCATACAATTTTCAATTATCTTAGTGGTTTGCCATATATTGGTCAATCATATTAGAGGTCTGTCAGTTATAAAATTATGCATTTAGTAGTCCACGGAGCTTTTAAGGTTGACAATCGCTGATTTAAAGCATCACAATTACAAAAATGTATCACGTTCAATAGAAAATCCTTTTCGAAATAAGGCTAAGTGTTTTGCTATGAGAATATTAATCTATGAAGAAGGCTCCACGAAATTTCGAAAATTTAAACTCTAAGAAAACATCTTTCAGGTGCCTACAACAAAACTCCGTATTTCTGTTCGTTGCTTTTGATTAAATACATTGTCTTTTAATAAATAGCTCTAATTCTCCTATTTTTTCAGTACATTTCGTCTTAAAATATATAAGAAACATGATAATATGTACTGAATTTTATATTTGACCTTCTAATCACTGCTTACTCATCAGAAATAATCAAAATTTTCTTTCCCATTAAAAGTGATATTTTTAGTTGTATATAAATTGAATACTGCTTTTCTTCTTCATCCTATATTTTTAAAACCATGCATTACTTTGGACAATTTCATGAGTCAAAAATATATACAATGTTTGCCATTTAAATTGCGACATCAGGAATGAATGATATGACGAACGTCAAAATCACTTGAGAGGAAGAAGACGTTTGGATATCTTAATGATTAGTATTTCTGCACAATTAGATAACGCAGATGGGAGAAACGATTTATCTGAAGCACTGCATAAAACAAAAGTTGTAAAGTGGATTTCTAATTCAGAAAGCACTTTGTCAAATCGAAGTTTGCTCAGAATATCGTGCTTTGCCTTAAATTAGAAAAATAAATGCTTACCAGCAAGTGTCAGAATTTGACAGAGGCAGCATCGTTGACAATCCTAAGTGTGGATTATCGTTTCGTGATATTGCCCATTGCACTAATCAAGATCTAACCACTGCCATTCGAATATTGAATCAATGGGTTGCTGAGGGTCCTTCTGAACGGTAAGCAGGATCTCCAAGCCCTCTCATGAATAATGCCCAAGTGAACTGACATATTGTAAGGTTAGTCTTGCAGAACTGTACAACTACATCACGAATCATTTGTCCGAAACAGACTTGTTTACAGCGCGCCCAATTTCCTCTCGTACGGTGCGATGACGTTTTCAGTAGCGTAGACTTCCAGGTCGGTGGCTATTACTTAGGGGTTCCTTGACAATGCAGCATAGAGAAAGATGACGATTCTCGTGTGCCGAAAGACAAAACTGGATGCAGGAGTGGCACAATGTTGTATTTTCCCGACGAGTCGTGGTTCTATGTGGAGTATTCTGATAGTAGCATACGTGTCTGGAGGCTCTGAAGAGACTGGTTGTCACCTGCTTGCATTCGATGTTGGCATCGAGGCCCGGAACTCCCTCTTCAAGGAGGCTAGGGATATCGATCCCCCTCCCATTAAAACCACTTGTCTCGATGTAAATGCTGTCGCAAAGCATCAGCTCTTCGACGGACCTCAGAAGAAATGGTGCCTTCCGGAGCTTAATCTTGTCCGCGTTGTCACCACTACCATCAGCAGAATGCTGACGGGGCACATGAGAGGTATGAAGATCATGCCCGATGGCTCTAGAATCTACACAGAATGTAGGCACTGCCCGGGAGGTCAGCTGGATCCGGGGCATCTCTGTTGCCTCTACCCTCTTCAACATAGTCCCCGACTGCTGCCATGACACCCTTTATACCGATAAAGTCGGTGATGTGGCCAGAACTGTGCTGCACGCCTTTGGCCCCATTTGACTTTTTTTTTCTGCACTTGTCATACGACAACAACTACATCGAGTCCCGAAACCTTATGTGATGGTTTGGGCAATTATGGTGTAAACCACACGCTCATATCTAGTTCAGATCGACTATAATTTGAACGCAGATGGATACATTTTTGACATTTTACGTCCAGTGGTTGTGCCCTATCCAGTGTTGCGTTCAGTGGCCTGCCAAATGTCACCTTCCAACTAGATAATGTAACACCACACATTGCACGTCGTTTTCTCACCTTCTTGGTTACACACGGTATTCTATTGTTGCCATATTCTACACCATCTCTAGATCTGTCACCCGTAAAAGCATCTGGTCTTAGGTGGCTTAGAGACTGGCCTTGCTCAAATTTATCATCTAAGCCCAGTTAGACATCATGCCTAATCTGGTATAGTTTGTTTTAGCTGCCATAGGTGGCAGCTATTTTTTCTACTATCGCCCCCCTGTGAACCCCAAACTGCTTGTAAATTTTATCATTTTATCTTCTTGCCGTACTCTGTTTACGTTCAATAAACATCTTTTTTATTTGCTTTCTCTTATGGTGATTCAATTTTAATGGTCAGCAGTGTATAAACAATGCTTTGCACACCACAAAAAGAGATATGCAATAAATTTCTCTCTGATGGTAAATAAAAATATCTCAGAATTATAAATCCAGAAAGAATAAATCAAATTTTGAATTCACATAGAAATTTCCAATTTTATAAACACTGTTTTGTATTTTAACTCGACATTTATGCCTCAACAAAAAATATTATTAGAAATATAAAAAAAACAATATAAGAAAAATATAATTTAGATAATATTATATTTCGTATATGATGTTCCTAATTTATATGCTAATATATTTCAATCGATAAATAGTCTGTGGGAGAGAATAAACAAGAAAATATAATATATAATAGATACGTTTACCTTAATCTGATTATAGTTAAGAACAAAATATTTAATGGAATTAATGGCGAAATATTTACATTTAATAACTGTAAGAGCTTCTTATTCGAAAATGTTTCCTCAAGTAGACTAAAATTTATTTATTTTCATTTGATAAGTATCTAAATAATAATGCATTATCCGTATTTTAATGCTCAAATTTTAAAAAGTATAATAAACTAAATATTTCTTGTCTGAAAAGTTCCAGGACTTGCATGAGCGAGCTATTTTCATGCATATAGTATTCTAATTTTACCAAAATAAAATAATGTTTTTATTTATGTAAAAGAATTTTAAAATATTTAAATTATGTATGTATACTTTTGTACGAAACGCGTTTAAGAGTATTTGTGTTCACAACTTTAAAAATTAAATTCGCTTTGAAATATTTGTTTGCATATGTATACCACGCATTTTTATTATTTAAAATATTTTAAAGCATTGTTAAATAGATTTGTTAAAAAATGTTTATTCTTAAAGTTTTAAGCTGATAATAATATAGTCAAGCATTTAATTTTAAATGACCAACATGAAACTATTAAAGACATTTTTTTATTTAAGTCGTCGTTTATTGACTTTTAAAATTTCAAGAAAGCTCTATTTAGTTTCTCCAATTGCAATTCGTCATTCTTTTATTTATTTTTGATTGAAAATGTATTTTCTTCTATCAGCTGTATTACAACCCAAGAAGTTCTAAAACAATTTTAAATAATTTATTGCATCCAAAGGTATTTTAATAATTTAGTAGATGATTAAATGGAAAATTTAAGCAGAATTATATCCGAAAATGAGTGCAAATGTTATATTTAATTCTCTAATATAAAATATATGCTTGAATTAACTTATACAAACTATGACTTTCAATATTCGCTTTTCGCTTTTCAATGAATTCTTAACTTCTGAAAACACACTTGAAGCAAGATTTTTCATATCAATGCAAATAGAATTCTTCGATTCCAAACTTTCATTCCAACTATTCACAAAAGTACTTTCAAACAAATATAATATTTCGCTTTAAGCAACCCACCCACTCAAAGCCGGTTTTATCAAATAAGGGCCTTAGGCTTTAAAATATCCTATCTAAAGACAGAAGACTTGATTTAATTAAAAAATAACCGCTCTACATCAAAGGATTGAGAGTTGAAATCTGCCCTTTAGTTCTTTTACGAAAAAAAATAAATTTATATATATTTTGAAGGGGCTTTGTACAAAAGAATTTTCTAGAATAATTCAAATAACATGGGAAGAACTATTTAAGATAGTATAAAAAATATATAATGAGAAAAATAACAGCATGATCAAAGATGATGATGTTTGGGTTTTCTGTCTCAAGGGTCATTCTTAAGTAAATTTATTCGAAAGTTCATTAACTTACGAAACAGTTTTCTATCATAAGAACAAGTAATGCTATATCTCATAATACATATTAATCTCAAAAGAAAAACTTATTTAACACAATGTTTTTAAAAAGAAAGTATTCAATTTGTCTTTTAAGAAGTCATTCATCATTCACATAAAATTGATTAATAACAAAAGTATAAGGCAATTGTTCTCAAAGTTTTAATACTTGCGACCCAATATCCTATCATAATTTTTATCGCACCCCCCTGCACATAAATATAATGTATCGAATTCAAAAATACTATACTTTGACACTAAAGCTGCAATTATACTTTAACCCTTTATGTCCCACCGGCTTATATAAACATCTCACTCAGCCAAACCATTAATTGTTCCGGACGTATATATACGTCTTTCCCAAGTATGATCTTTTCTGTGTACTGCTATCCATAAAATTATTCCGAAGGCTTTGAAATGCAATAATAGGACTTTGACAGTGTTTTCGAAGGATTTACGTACTTCAAAGGATTTGCTTATTTATTCCTTTTCTTCTCCCCCCCCTTCAATACATCGCATACGATCACCTACGTAGAAAACGGTAGCATTGGGGAGAGAATCGCGTAACTTTTAATCGGCAGTTAAAGGATAAATTATGAACCATACAAAAATTATGAAAATAAGTACTAATTTTTGTATATAATTTTATGTACGACAAGCCCATTGGGTTACTGGTAATTATTAAACTTGTTCTTAACTTAGTATCGTTAAATTAAATATAAATGTATCAGTACCACACACACACACACAGTGTTTTATAGCAGTATAAAATTGTATTTCATCTTTTATTATGTCAGAATGTATTTCGTCTGCTAACTTTCTGTAAATTAATATAATTTGTTTTAAAATAATCTCTTGTTTTTTCGACTTTTCAATATGCTTGCGCCTCCCTAGGGGGCGCGCCCTATAGTTTAAGAAACGATGTTATGAGGTTTTTGAATGAGTTAATTAGAATATGCACAGAAAACGGACAGGCGTAATACGCTCTGTTGCGTCTTGAACTAATTGAAACAGCAAGAACAAATTTTAGTTCGTAAAAAATCAAACAAAAGGAAAAAACATTACATTAAAAACAAGTAGCATTTCCTATTTATCTGTCTATTTGTCTGTCTCTTTCTATATATATATGCTATGTTGGTGTGGGTTGTTACTAATATTAAAGATATTCAGATTATTTATATTTAACTGATTAATTATTTATTTTAACAGAAAAATAACAAAGAAAATGAGAAATAACAATTAATGAAGTGAAACATTTAAATGCGAGTCATTGCCTAAATGTTTGGACAGAAAATTGTCGTGGTTCTTAGCACTGTCTTTCTCTTCTGCCGGAGTCATTGCCCCTTGCTTCCTTCCGAAGCGATCTCGGTTGCTGGGGGGAGGCAGGGGGCATGCAGTAGTACCTCCTACTTTTCACATATATCTTAGTGAAAAATATAAAATACATCTAAAACATGAAAGAATAAATAATAAAAGCGAAACACAAAATACAACAAAACATAATGATAATACAAATAAAATACCAATAAAGCCAAAATTAAGAATGGAATCAGCGAATCAAAAAGCATTTTTGAACATAGGACATTAGTAGTACTAAAAAAATAGTTAACCCTTTATCTACCGCATTATGATTTACTGCAGTTGTTTTCGCGAAATATTTTTTTTAAAATCACTACATTAAAAGTTAAGAGGTATACATAAACAAAATACTTAACTTTGGGGAACTTAATCCGTTAGAGCTAATTAATTAATTAAAGATATTCAACTGTAAAATTAATTATATACACTGTTTACTTAAAATAAATAGTCAAATCGTTTTCTAAAGTCTTCATTAACATACAAAAAAATAAGAAACTTTTTGACATTAACTATTTTTTTAGGAGCAAAAATGACAATCTTCGCAATCTGCTGAAAACGTAAATTCTACTATAAAACTATTTGCCTTCCCCGCTTAAATACACATTCTAGAACTCGTGCTGCCATATATCTTGGAAGAGTGGGTTTAAAAGAATATTCCTGCTAAGTATTGTCAGAGTATTCGTGAAAATTAGTTATTCTATGTAATTTTAAAGTGAGTGGTACCTAAAGGTATCGTTGGTAGATAAAGGGTTAAACTAGTATGATGTGGTACCAACCTTCCCCTGAGTGATGTGGTTGATCTACACAAAATATCAAAATAATATAAAACAAATAAATCCAAACAGAAGAAGAGTATATTGAGAAAAAACTTTTAAATAAAAATTAATGAAAAGTTAACCAAGTAAGTTTTGCAGAATACAGCGTGAGTACAAATGCTGGACATGATTTTAAAATATCATATTATCCAAACTACTGCACATATTACAACAAGTGATGCAGGAATGCAAAAGGAAACATACCAAGTTATTTTTTCTTCTACAAATGTTCGATGTGTCACCCCTTTGTTACACAGCAAATATGTAATCTGTAATCCAGTTAATTCATTACATTTTGCAGCATCACTCTAACAATGGTTCGTAATACTGAACAAATGCTTACTTGTCGTCCTCTGTTATTTGTTCTGTCAATTAAAAATGATACAGATTAAAATTTAATTCTTTTCCTAAGATTTTTCCATATTGTTTTCTGGAGCATTTCAAGTTTACAGGCAACAACTCTCGTAGACTTCCGTGGATTTCGAATAAAACTCTGCATCACCCTCTCCATTTCTTTTTCCGAGACGCTTGGACGATCGTGGCTATTTTTAATTTTTACACAAGCAACCTGTTCTCATAAATTGATGATACCGTAGCTGAATGCTATTGTTGGATGGTGCTTACACAGTGATTTCTAAATGCACGCAGCATAGAAATTACTGAAAAAAACCTTGTATACTCTCATACGAAAAACTGTTCCCTGTCATTCTTCCCATGTTTCGATTTGAATCACAGCGATTTCAAATGTGCAGTTGACCGATTTGGAGAAATGAACTTGGTATATTTCTCTTTGCATTTATGTATCACTTGTTGTAATATATGCAGTAGTTTTTCGGGCGGTAGTTTAAAATCGGGTCCATCATTTGTACTCATTCTGTATCATAAATTATTAAACAAAAAGTTTTAAAAAAAAATTGTGCTCGTAGCATTCTTCAAAAGATTTAAAAAAATAGAATATAAATAAATAAAAATTCTGAAAATGATTGTATATCCACTGTCATTCAAAGTATTCCAAAAAATGCTGTCCAGGGAGGGGAGGCACTTGGGAGGTCAAGTCCTTGTACTTCCGAACCATACAGGTCAAAAATACTCGGAGCTATGAGGAATTTAAAAAAATTTAAAATTGTTTAAAAACGTGAAATAGGGGAAGAAGGAATGGGGGCCATTGGGATAAAATTACATATTTGAAGAGCTCATAGGGTGAACAATCGAATCCAGGCGGTGCGGTCGACCAAGGTTTTCATATGATTCGAGTTATTAGTGGGGAAGCCCTGTGGGGGGACACCGGAGGGGGCCAATTCCACGTAAGACTCGCGCATATACGAAAATATGGCGTACCTCCAAAAATCAAGTCCCAAGCTCAATTCCTTGAGGGGGGGGGGGGGAAATTTTTTCAGACCCCATAGGATTAACATAGGAAAATGATATTTTAGTGCTTAAGCCCTCCCCATGCCTACACAAGGGGAGTCAAGTATATGACTGGATGGGTCTCGATGAGTGGAACAGTTGGTTCAAATCTGAAGTCCGAGACTCAAACAGGAGCCAAGATATTGTGGATTTAAATAAATTTTAAAAGTTTAAAACAATAAAAAACTATATTGGAATAGCCCTATGAGCATGAAATTAAAATAACTGGAAGAGCAGTTAGAGAGGGATCGAATGAGCCAGGTTCGAATAGACTGTGAGTTTCGGGTGTCGAGATATTGACCAAAAAACTGTAGAGGGGGTGGGAATGCACAGGGGGTGTGTGTCCCAGCAGATCCCAACCATAACAAAAGTTATTACAATCCCCCAAATATCAGTCCCCAAGCATCAAAAAAGTGGCATATTTTTTTATTTCATCATTTCACTAAAACAGTTTTGGAATTTAACAAATTCACTTACTTACAACAGGAAAAAGACAAAGAGGATTTATTTTAACATCTTTCGTGAATTGATCATCTCCTATAGGGATTTGACGAAAGCCCTAATTTCATCGTTTCCCTGCGACATATAGGCGGTGACCTTTCGGGGTGAAATCATGAGATTCTTTCTCCTCTGTCCATCAAAGGGTCGCACGTACACACAAGTCATTCCTCTCACTCTCCTCCCCCACCAACGTCTCAGCTAATTCTGTGTTTCATACTTTGCCGGTTTCTCATTTGGAATTCTATAGAATGCCTAGGCAATGTATGAAATAAAAATCATTTCATACATTGCCGGCTAGTGATAGGCATTCTATAGAATGCCGGATTTCATACTCTGCCGGTAATATATATATATATATATATATATATATATATATATATATATATCCAGATCAAATAATTCTCTAAATAAATGAGAGTTAGATAGACAAATTTCTCCAAAAAAAATGACCCAGATTAACGCATTCTTTTGTTTATCTTATTACATTTCCAATATTTTATCTAGTAGCTTTTGATCCGAAAATCACTGTACAACACTAGAATCACAAAAACAGCTAGTTAGTGGCCTCGCTGTGAAAATTAAAAACACTTTCCACACACATTTTCTATAAATTCTGACAATCAATCAAATTATACCTACCACAGTGCTTCTCAAACTTTCAACACTTGTGACCCAATATTAAATCATAATTTTCATGGCGCTCCCCTTCATACAATAACAATGTATTGAATTCAATACTAACGTATTTTAACGCTAAAGCTACAATATGACTTTAATTATAAACTGTATAAATTATCATGAAAAGTATTATATATAAATTTTGCATATAATTTTGTACACAAGCTCATGGAGTCACTATCAATTATTTAACTTGTTCCTAACATAGTATTGCAGTGCTTCTCAAACTTTCAGTATTTGCGACCCAATTTTTTATCATAATTTTTATCGCCCCCCTATACAATAACATTGTAATGAATGCAATAATAATGTAGTTTGATACTAAAGCTACAATACGACTTTAATTATAAACCGTGTATTAACACGTGTTGATGGATGAAGGAAGGCAGATTAGCTTGGGTACGATATTCTTGGGAGTAATGTATTTAGTTCTATTTGTCATAGAGAAATAGTTTATGCTTATATTTTTAAGTTCAGATTAGTAGTCTTTTATCCTGTTGTATCTGGCAAAGAGAGAATCTGATTGAGGACTTATTGAGTTGCCTTAGAACTGTAAAACAAGCTAGGGAAAAATAATATAGTAACGGAGTGAGCGGAATAAAGAAGTTTAATTTTTTAACCTTTTGAAATGGATGTAAACTTATTTAATTTATAATATATTTAATCTGGTGTAATAATTAACACCATAACTGCACAAATTATCAAGATAAATACTAGATTTTGAATATAATTTTTGTATTTGACAATCCCCCATGGAAATCAGTGGTAATTATTAGACTTGTTTTTCGTTTACTAAAAACAAATTTACTATCAAATACATTGTACAGTACTGATAAATTTATGAGTATATTATATCAGTGTAAATGTGTATTTTATTATTTATTATGTAAGAATATACTTTGTTTTGCTCTTCCTTTCAGTAAATTAATAATTGTTTTAAATTATCTTTTATTTTTCATTTTTCGATGTACTCGCGCCCCCCTTGTAGGGTTATCACGCCCCCTAGGGGCCTAGGGGGCGCGCCCCACAGTTTGAGAAACGCTGTAGTATTGTTAAATTAATTATCAAATACATTGTGCAGTACTAATGCATTCATAAGTATATTATATCCTTGTTAATGTGTATTTTTTATTATCTCAAAATGTATTTTGTTTTGATTCCTTTCAGTAAATAAATTTTTTAAATCTTTTATTTTAGACTTTTTTATATGCTCTTACCCTGATAAGATCATCATCCTCTCCTAGAGGTAGAACATTGTATGCTGCTATAAATATTAATTTACAGAATCGAAATGTTCTCTAAATTTCGGTTAAAACCCACAAAATAAAACGCATTTATATAAATCCATTTCCTTGGCGATAAATTTGTAAATAAAGTGGTTATTTACAACTACGTCGCATATCTTTATCGTGCTTTTCTCATTCCTTAGCCGGCATGATAATAAAGAGAAAAAAATATTCTACGTCAAGCAATTCATTTCCATTTTGAAAAATAACATACTACCATACAGATTTTCTAAACTAAGATTCAGTGCAACTTAAAGGGATTTTTAATATGAGCCAAAATTTTCTTTAAAATATGAACATTTGAAAAGTTTGTGATTACAATAATTGTCATAAAACTAATTGTAATATAATATATTTTAAGTAAAATGTAAGGAATTTTAAATTGTATCATATGCATAATTTACTTGCAAAAGTATAAATGATATTACATTAAGCCTTATATGTGGATTAAATACAGAATTAAAAATTGTTTTCTTCAACGAGCATCATTAGATGGCATAGAAAGATATTTAATCAAGATAGGTTACTAGCATCCGATACATCTTCCTCCTCTGCAGATATAAATCTCTGATCGAGTTGACATTTATGATCTTCAATAAGGATATTATTCCATAGCTTCTTGAAGTATTGGGCCCTTAAGCAGTAAGTTCCATAGTGTAAAGGTTAATGGCTGTCACATTATTCCAGAAATATTTCAAATCGCTTATATACAAGGGTGTTATTTTTACTCTTAATAAGAAATGCACATCAGATGAAGCTTTAAAAAACTTACTTAAATAAGTATTAATTATTAATTTTACAAAAAAAAAAAAATCATAAAATAACAATGTTTTTCCTTTTGTCGTCCAAAAAGTATTATTTTCTTAAAAATTTAAAAAACAAATTTGAACGTTAAAACATTTAAAACTGTTTTTTAAAATTGTTCGTTTTAAAGATTTGCTATCGAAAAAAAAAATAACAGTTTTTCGATAAAATGTTAACGGTAGTTTTAGTATGCAATTCATTTCATTTAGCGTCATTTTTTTTCTAATCAGATACAAGCTTTTAAAAATATAAGTTTTTTCCTCACCTAGCAGAGAGCAAGTTAGAATATACTGGAATTTCATGAAAAACACTTAGTGGGAAATTCATTTCGAACACGTAATCCTGTTGCGCTGTAATCTCCAATAGTGCAGAATTTAAGTGATCCCGGTCGTAAAAAGAGCTTGAAAATTGTAAAATTTAGTATGTTATTTTTTAATTAAAGGAATTAAAAATTTAAGTGATTATAGTTTGAAAATGTCAAAAAAGTATTGCTTCCCAAGGTCAGAATAGTGGGAAGCCCTTAATCCTCTAAGCGGTCTGCACGTAAAATTCCGCCATTCCAGATATGCTTT
>BMAV01011946.1:217650-233197 GCA_019973955.1 Trichonephila inaurata madagascariensis | reverse complement strand
GCGATTGCTTAATTCTGCGGTGGTTGACCATCTAATTGAAAGCATGGTCAGAAGTTCTAAACTTTGCATACAGATGAGGAGGGATCACATCTCCTAGTAATGTCCTTTTTTCATTTTATGCTGTTTATTTTCACTTTATACATAATTCTGTTTAAGTCTCCAGTATGACATTATCTGATAACTTAAAAAAAATTAATATTGTTTTCATTTCTGTATAAAATTATTGATTTTTTTATGTTTAAATATATATGCTACTTTACTGCCAAATTTTGTGTCAATCACAAAGCAGTATTTGTTGATTTTTTTGCATTTTACATCTTTGTGCTTAACTTTTGGAAGGTAGTGTATATATATAGGGAAAAAGGGGTGACTATCTTACAGATTCATCACACAATCGCCGGAACTACTGAACTTACAGATTTGAAATTGGGTAGCCTATTCTTTTTGCTGAGTAGAATTCAATTACAAACGGGTTTCGTGAGGGTGCTGTAAATAAAAATTGTCGTTCTTGTACTGTTAAACCTGCAGATTAAAAAATTGGCGGACATGAGTCTTTTCTATAGAGGATATCCTCAAAACGCTTTCTGTGAAAATCGACACCGATAGATTAGGTTTTGTGAGCGTAAAAGATAATAATTTTTTTGTTCGTTTTAGAAACTGAAGCACTGTTCCTTTTAAATATACAGGGGAGGGCTGCATAAATGTCTTTTGTAAAACCATGTGAGGACCATGATCACATATGTGATCACGCGTTTCTCCCTCCACTGCCCACGGTATCATATATGTGATTAGGCTTTCCCTGCTGGTACACCCATGATCACACCGGTGTGATCAGTGTGTTGGGAACATTTTTATATTAATTTTTACAAGCACTAGATGGCGGTTAAGAGCCGTTTTTTTTCGAATAATGTTTCACAAAACTTTGAACTTCATTATGTGCTTTCGACTCCTTGTTTTTTTTAAAAAATTAGATCCGAGATATTTATGAATATAAACAACTGCACATGTTTAGATTTTTCGAGAGAATCGGACATTTAATTGTTCGTGATCTATTGCTCTATGGATTTCTGTTTATATTTTGAATAAGTTGGTTTAGTTTTCTAGTATGTTATATATTTGCATGTAAATGTATAGGATTTTTGTCCATTTTTTTTAAAGTGTATATATTTTTTTTAATGAAATGAAAACATTTTCTTCAAAATTCGCAATTGTTTTTTAAGTACATTGAAAAATTTTTGCACTCTATGTTCAGATATTATCAATGATAGTAAATTGTAAATATTAGCGTATTTGATTGCATTTAAAACTTTATATGAATTTTTAAATGAAATGGGGCTTAGCAGAGAAATTCGCCCGGTCCCATGCGAGAGTATCCTATCCAAATGTTCGGGTCTGGGGAAGTGCTTTTTTCTCCTTCCGCTGGTCCTGAAGGGGTTAATACTTGGAATTAGGTATCATTCTCTCTCGTTCAATAACATATAAACAATATATTCTCTTACAACGTCATGAAATACCCAGCGGAGAGGTCGAGTGTATATCGGCTAGTATTAAAATACAAATACTACAGATTAATATTATGTGTATAAGTATTATTTATATATGTTGTGAGTTATTAAGTCACACAACTGAAAAGTCGGTCTCTTTTTGTGGTTAGGACAACCGCGTTTCTATGTTCACATGCACCCATAAATATTGCGAGGTTTTGTCATAACCTCGGCAACGTTTGATCGTGAGAAATTTCACGCACTCACGACCGGATGTAACTTGAGGATATAGGAGGACCGCTCCTCCAAACGAAGAGTCTAGAGAAGGGGCAGTAGATGTCCTTCGGAAAATATCGAACAGGACGGATGTAATCTCCTCTTTCTAAACTTAACTAATCTCAACGGGGCAACAGACCATGAGGGAAACGGCGCACTGTGCCCATCTTAGTATACGTGACCGTTGGGCACTAATGTACATGAGCAGATGTCCCGATCAGGTGGTCAGCCTGAAGCGAAAACCCCAGTCTTTAGTCCCCAAGAAAGCTTGATACTCATTTTATCGACCCACTGAAGGGATGAAAGGCTGAGAGGACCTTGTCCAGCCAACAACTCGAGGTGTTGGCGAAGCCCGAGGACAGAATCCGGACCTGTGGCATGGAAGCACGATACGCTACCATTAGGTACCTCTCACAAATGTCAAATTTGGACCTTAAGGAACAAACCAATCTTCTAATAAACCAAATATTTAAATTAATAAATATCACGCTATCATTATTTTTCTCAAACGTCACGATGTGTTGGTTTATGTATATGTTATATATCTCAATGTATTTACTATCAACGCCACCTAAATCTATGTATCTTGGAAGCTAAAATTGTTCTTTGCAAAGAACAACCTTTCAAAATACACTTATTACCCGTAAAAGGAAACATAAGCATTTTTTGCACAAAAAGAGCAAACGTATGCGTTTATCTCGCAATTAAATTTCCCTGTAAAAACTATTCAAACAATTAGTAATGGATGCAGATATTTTCTTTACGTTTAGTAGAATGGCTTCATTAAATAAATAAAAATTACTAATTAGCGCACAAATTTTTAAAAAAAATATTCTACATTAGTATTAAATAGGAAAAGATAAACATTTTAGGAAAATCTTTCAAGATAAACATAATTATATAATTACTCTTCATCCTTAGTAATTAACTTGATTCTCTTCGACAATGTTTCAAATGAGAATCCAATTTTTTTATTGTATTTTAACGTAAAACATTAAAATAAATGCTTGATGCATTTTATATTGTTGTTTTTAACTGAAGGAAAGGATATTCTTTCTGAAACTAATTTTGCAATAAATGAAAAAGAAAATTGTGCTAAAGAAAATATTTCCTCTTCTCTTTTATTTGAACATTTTTTTTATAGAATTAATTCTTGATATATTATAGTTCATACATATTCATCTCAAATCGTACTTAAATTCTCTGAATCACAAATACCTTCTTTCAGATTCAATAAGTACTTTGGATACTGCAGTATGTCACATATATTTCTTTTACAGAAAACTTTGATCGCTTGCAGATTTGGATGCACAGAATCCAGAGATATTCTAATAAAATCAACAACTTTATTTTACATATCAATTAGTAATGGGTTTTATCGGTGCCTTTAACAAATCAATTTGGGAAAAAATATTTCGTAACTGTTGTATGTTTATAAAATCACTCCCCGTAGAAGAACTGTGATTTATGTTAATGAGATTTGATTTTTAAACTCTTGCAAAATGAGCGAGAGTGCCGATGGTCATTAGAATGCTACGGAATTTAGATTATTAGAATCAAAGTATCGGAGTTTCAAGAGGAGGATTGTACGCCTTTCTGAGCAAGTTACTTCATTAAGCCCGATCAGGACGAGTTTGGTTATAGATAATTATATATATTATTATAGATATTGTTAAATAGATATATATAGATATTTATTATTATAGATATTGTTATATAGATATATATAGATATTTATTATTATAGATAATTATTATTTGTTAAATTGAGACCTCTTCCTTAAGGTATCCGACTACGTTCGGAACGTGGATTTTGCAAAAGCGTATAAATGGATAATATTTATGATAATGTATATAATTAAATATATACATAATACATAAGAAAATGTGTATATAAAATTGTTGTAAGAATAGTATTACAATAAAACATCATTTAAGTACAATATTTTGACAATAAAGGAACATAGAATGACCCATTTTCGAAATAATCTCCTTTTGTTAAAAACGCCTCTAATATAAAACTATTTTGCCTGTCTGTAGCTCAGACCTCTGTACAGAGGCTCAACTAGAATTTTTGAAATATATAACTTAGAAATGGGTTTATCCATGTTTTACGAAAACAGAGGGAAGAAATTTTAAGAAAAAAACGCCGATAATTATTTCAAATGGTTGTAACTCTAAAAATAATGTGAATTTTTCAAAATTCATAGTTGAGCCTCTGTACATAGGTCTGAGCTATTGATACAGGCAAAACATTTTTATAATAGAAGCGTTTGTCACAAAAGGAGATTATTTTGAAAAAAGGTTATTGTAAGTTCATTTTTTTTTTTTTTTTGCTTAAGTATTGTATTTAAATAATTTTTTTTTGACAAAATGTCCGTAAAACAATTTTATACATGTATTCTAATCTAAGTGACTAAATATCATGAATATTATATATTTATGCGCTTTTTTAAAATCACGGTTCCGAACGTAGTCGGATACCTAAATTTAACCATAACCCTCTGACAGTAAATCGAAATCATGATAAAAGTGTTCATTTTATTAGAATGTCTGTTTACTCACTATCTTCAACTTCGCCTGAGACAGCGGGATCGGGACAAATTTAGTATCAAATCTTAGTTTAATCAAATGAAGCTGTCAGCTTAATTAATTAGTTATCGGTAACAATTAATTGGACCACTTAACTGTCGCTTAATTAAGCGGCACTGTGTGTGTGGCGATCTTTCTAGTTTGGGATCTCCAAACTCCTTCCTGAAATATTCTGATGGCTTCAAGTATTATAACTCTAAAATTTTAGCTTCAGTAATAGCCTGATGACGATCTCGACTCCATTCTTTCTCTTCGTTTGACTAAATAGCAAGTGAAATTTGCATAAATAAGGGTACCTCACGGAAAATGATTTTATAAAGATATAGCATTGAAGACAGCGTTTCTCAAAATGAGACGTGATAACCCTATGGTGGGGGTGTGAGCATATCAAAAAGTCGAAAATAGTTATTAATTTACTGAAAGAAATCAAAACAAAATACTTTCTGACATAATAGCAAATGAATTATGCATTTATACTGATATGGTTATAAATGTATCAGTACTGCTCAATAAATTTGATAATGAATTTTTCAATACTAAATTAAAAACAATTTTAATAAATATTAGCGACTCCCATACACTTGTCATATACAAAATTTATATGACAAATTTATATAATACTTATTTTGATATTTTGTATGGTTTATTATTATATTCATATTGTAGCTTTACGTCAAAGTACATTATTATTGCATTCAATACATTCTTATTGTATGAGGGAGGCGCGATGAAAATTATGACTAAAAATTGGGTCGCAAATGTTGGAAGTTTGAGAAGCACTGAGTTAAGAGGTTTCCGAAGAGAATTAGTCAGAAACGCGAATAGAACCAGTTACAAAGCCTACATAATATTTTAGCCCAATTTTTGTGAATGCCTAATGATAAGAAAATAATAATTTATTTAATTGCCGAAATGTATTCAAAATGTGACGATCTAAAATAAATTGGATTATATAGCATCTCTAAAGTGTATATTAATTTATTAAGAGGACACACCATACGATTCAATTGACCAAAATTGGTCAAAAAATCAAATTTAATTTTTTTAGTCTAAATTATTCTTTATTAAATTTTCTATAACCTCACAAAATTTGAAAGCTCTTAAGTTAAAAAAAAGCAGAATCATGATAGCTTTCACATTCGTTTTTATTCACATCTCTAGGGCAAATCAAAACTTTAAACTGACTTATCTCAGAAAGCTAAAATAACGAGTTTGTCTTCATTTAAAATGCTAAGGCTTTTTTTTCTATTGCCCCTAATGCTTTGAAATTTTTTTACCTATTGCTAATAGTACATGTAACAAAAGTTGGTATGCATTTTTGAATCAAAGCAATATTTATTTTTTTTTAAATATTTGAACTCAGAATTTATACATTTTTTAAGGAATTTTCAATAAACATTCATAAAAAGAAGTATTGTATGAATACCAATCACGTTAACGCAAAACCCATACCAACTTTTACTATACATAGTGTGACGTACTTGCAAATCAAATTTCATGCCTGTACGTCAATTTTTGTAGGAGGAGTAGCATTTTAAAATCACTTCACAAGTTTTAAGTTTTTTCTTTAATCTGTTTAACATAGTATACATACATAGGAGGCAACCAAAAAAATTTTAAAAATACGTAAATTAAATATTTTTGTGTAAATCATACCTTGTCCCCTTAAATTATGAATTAAAATATATAAATCCTGTGTTCCATCTTTTAACAAAAAGTCTACTGGTTTTTATTTACATTAATTCCCCAAATGACAAGAACTAACAAGAGAATTTTGAATAAAATCAATTTCAATAAATTAGAAGAAAGTTTCTTTGTAATTATAATACATCATTATACGTTTAATGTGTGAGATAAAGAGCAATTTCTTTTAAAATAATTATATTTTCCACGTTAGCAACTTAATTTTATTTTAATATATTACATTTTTTTTTATCTCTTGTAAAAATTCTACACCATAATTGCATGTAAATTAATTTTTCAAAATAAGAAGACCATGAAGTTTAAATTACTTTTATTAAATTGTAAGAAAGTCAAGTATCATTTAAAACTTCTTGCATTTCTTCCCTTTAATAATTACTTTCAAACATGTTAGTGTAGCATTTTCCTCGTTTTTATATTGTGGACGCTTAAAACACAGCAATTTGATGGTTTATCAAAAAACAAAATTTAATTGAAATTACTATTTAAAAAGCAATCTTTTGTACACTTTTATAAATGGCTTGGTTATAAAAATGCACACCACACGCTATGAATGGTTTGTTTAAAATGTAAAACTCACGCTAATTTTGTACATAAACATATTTAAAAAAAGAAGGAAATGTTTTATAATTACATTTTCTTACATACACTAATTACTTTACATTAATTTTATACAGCATTAAATTTCTTAAAAATAGTTTCTTTGTAGTATTTATTTTTTGACATTTTTCTGAGACCCATCATCGAGGGAATGATATATAGAAAAATTTTATACTTATATTTTAAAATTCTACCCTATTTTTATTTTTGGCATGTAAGAAACGCTTTAAATATGAAATAAATGAATCTGTGGGATATTTCATTACAGTTTTTATGCATAGTTTCTTATAATTTTCATATTCTTTAAGACAAGCATACAAAATAACTTATTTTAAAAGTACAGAATCTTTATGGTTTATTAATAAAATACATAAGAATGTTACAGGAATATAAGAAATGCATTAGTAAATACATGTATTTTAGTAACATTTTGCTTTCAATTCTTTTTCTTGTTAAAAATATACTGTCTTCATCTGAAAGAAACGTGCATTGAATAACTTCTTTTTAGTTATCTTTCTTTGTATGCCTTAAGACAGTGTTACCCAAAGTGTGGTACTCGCACTCCCCTCAGGGGTACGGAAAGAGCTTGGTGAGGGTACGCTTTGCACCGGAGTTTGGTGAGGATATGCACTGCACCGTGCTTAGTAGTGCCTAATTCTACTTTCTTAACGAGGCAAATCAAGACAGTCTGGTGAGGTGTGAAATGGTCCGGTGTGACACGACGAGAATGTACCACACTTCGCTACAAAGAAAACTTACTTCATTGATAGTTAGTGACTTCTCCAGATGTGCCTGTGTATTTTTAGCTTCTGCGCGATTGTTCTTATAGGAAATGTGTTAATGTCTGTCCTCTACTTATCGTTACAAGGCAAAGAAATTTCGTTGTTTGATGTTCAAAGATAAAGTGAACGCTGTCATTGTGAAACTAAATTTATGGCAAAAGAAAGTTGGTCACGGAGAAATAGACTCATTTCCCACTCTTCATGAATTTATAAGAAGTTCGACAACTAAAATTGATGCTGATACTCTGAAATGCTTAACTCAATATTTGGGAAGTTTGCAAGTGGGCTTGAAAAACTAGTTCAATGATTTCCACAAAAGTATTGAATGGATAAGATATCCGCTTGAGGTATCCGACTACGTTCGGAACCGTGATATTGCAAAAACGCATAAATGGATAATTTTCATGATATTTAGTGTCACTTAGATTCAAAGAAAAATATCAGATTAATTTCCAAATCTCAATAAATGTGTTATTTTTTAAGAAACTTGAAGATTTTGGATTAAATTTCTTTAAGTTCTTGTGAATGTTTTTGTTTCAATGATTTTTATTAAATTCATGCATATATACATATCTCTATAAATAAAATGTACTCTAACAAACTTAATTTTGTTGAATATTTGGTTTTTATTACAATATCCTTTAACACGAAAAAATATTTCGACTCCCTGAGTTTCACGTTAAACGAGTTTCTCTGTAGTTTGTGATGAGCGTTAATTTAAGCTACTGATCAAGATTCGTAATTTAATTTTGTATTTATCATCTGCTCATGTTTGTTCGCGACGTATTTCAATATTCAATTTATTTTGAAATCTCTTTCTATTGTTTGATTCGTATATAACATAACTCACATTAGTGAAATGAAAGTAGATTATCTGCGAATTTACTAAAATTGGTATTTCGTTTAGTGGTTTCCGCTACAATTTATCTATACCAGCTTCGATAGAATAATCGAAACAAGTTACTTCCCTCTTTTTAAAAAAATTAATACTTTGGTAATTTAAATATAATCAAATTTTTAATTATATTTCATTAATTCCTCCTGTTAACTACTCCTCCTAGACAAATCTGAGAGTTTTGGCTACAAAGTTTTCAATGGAAACTTATTCTATACTTCAATTCGAATTCAATGAAATATTTAGAATTGTACTCTGGTGCATTCATTTTATTCTCTCTTCTTGTCAAGGACGCAATTGATAGCATAAACATGCAGCATAGCATGAATTTTCTTCCATGAATGCCGTAATTCAAGAACTACTAGCTGAAAATGATGAGACACATTAAGTTTTACATAAATGATACTTAGAACTTCACTTATGGGATGCATTAAATTCCATTTCATGACAAGTAGCCATTGGATTGAAGTTTAATATGGATATGCAAATTTATGATGTTTGCATTAAAATGGTTATATATACATTTAAAGGAGGGCATGAAATTATGCTTTAAGTAAGAAACTATAGAATTTGCCAAATAAGCTTCGTGATTGACGTCACTCAATTTAAACAGCTACGTTAAAGTTGTTAGTACTTAATCGTTGAACGCCAGACCCCATGTAATCAAAACTGACTCCCACTTAAGGCTGCCATGTATAGTTAAGATGGCTATTGAATGCAGAATCAAGTGATCTTAAAGTTTATGTTTGAAGTAGAGTTTTAAAATATATTACGCCAGATGAGTTGTCCTAGGCATCATTTCATCGAGATTTGAAATTGCATGCGTCAAACGAATCATTGTGGTAAAGTATTAATTAAAAAAGCAGCCTCCAAATAATAGATAATACTGCAAAAAATATAAAAAAAAATTAAATTTAGCTTAAAAGATTAATTTAAAAAAAGAAAATAGATGAAAAATGCTTATAGAGTTAATTTAGAGAGAGCTAGTTTTTTTAATTATTCCAAAACATATTTGGGAATAATTTAAAACTAGATTTCAAAAATATAAAAAAAATAATAAAATATATTTTAAATAAACACATTACCGGAAGAAACTTATAAAAATTAATCAATCGAACGTTATTTATTCTTTTAATTAATTCTGAACAAAGCTCAAATGATGAGAGAGAGATTTGTGTTTAAATTTCATGACCTTCACGTCACATCTTTTAAAAGGTTTCCTTTCTTCCCATTCAACTCTCAACAACCCTCTTATTTTGCATTACAACAATTTAATAGAATCAGAACTTGATTTGGAGGACTAAAGAGAGATGAATCAACAATCATCAAAACCGAAAAAAATCGATATTACAAGATAGACCAGACATAAGCTTTTAGAAAGAAGAATATATTAGAAATTATATAAAAATATTAGAATTTAAAATATAAAAACATGAATGCCACAGTATTAAAAACCTTGCTGACTTAGGACAGCTCTTATTTATAAAATTATTTAGATAAAAGTGGGCTAGTTGTTGGCTAGACAAGTTGCTCGGCTGCTTTTAGGAATCTTGCTTGAAGGCAGAAAAAGCATCTCTGAAATGACGGAAATTTACGTGCTATTTTACGTGCCCCCGCTTGGAGGGTTAATGTGCTATAAATAAAATGTTTATTTGGAAGATATTCTGAAGTAATAATTGTCTTATATTTACCACTAATTCCACTAAACGGACTCACTTTTCTTACAAATAAATCTACATTTACACTATCTACCAAAAAATATTTAGACACCTATGCAAATGAGGGTATCTGTGGTTCTGACCTACTTAACATATTCTATATTTAAGTATTGGGTAGGAAACTGCATTGGCATTAGTCGCATGCAAGATGCCACGAAATTTAGAGCTGTCTGACTTTGAAAAAGGCGTAATTATCGGACATCATAGAAAAATAGGGATATGCATAGCAAGTTAAACATTCCAAATTCGATCGTGGATTTTTTAAATAAAAAGTAGAAGGTGATTGGTGACTGTTGGAACGTGCATCAACCCGGCAGATCCACAAAACTAAGAGATAGAAACCGACGAGTGCTGTCGAAAGAAATTCGGAAACATCACACCAAACCAATAGTCCACATACTCCAAGAGCATTAGAAACAGTTTTCCGGACATACCATCCGCACGGAAGTACTTTTTCTTGGTTTCCATGGCCGTGCTGTCCCCATAAGCTTTTGATTAACAAAATTCAACCATGCTGCTCGATTGAGGTGGAACAAAGCACTTCGAAATTGAACCGTAGAGAAGTGGAAACAGCTTCTCTGGAGTGATGAATCAAGATTTAATCTCTACCATTAGGATTGCAGAGTCTGGGCTTGCTGCTTGCTTGCAGGACACATAGCGCCTACAGTAAAATTTAGCTGAGGTGGAATTGTGGTCTGGAGATGTTTCTCGTAGTATGGACTTGGACCCTTAGTCCTCATTCATGGTAAGCTCAACACCGACTGCTACTCTACTATTCTAGACAACCAGGATGGCTTGCCCAAAGTCTAGACTGTAATCTTACAGAAAACCCTATGGGCAAGTAGGATGGCCAAATCACGGGAGCAGCAACCGTCCAAAATCTATGAAATATCTTACAAGTCTTCTCCAAGCCGAGTGGAAGAAAATACCACTATCCATCATCCAAACACATGTGGAAAAGGTTTGCCAAACATTTGCGGAGGGTTATGGCTGTAATCGCCACAAAGAGAGGCTCTACCTACTATTAAATTTGAATAAATGTTGTTAAATTCTTTTATTACAGGTGTTCAATTACTTATTGTTAGATAATGCACGCATAAAGATAAATAGAGAGAAGATATAGAGATTCTCTTTCTCTCAAATTAAGGCAAAGGAAGATTACTTAATTTTATGACATGAATTACCTAACGATTAAATTATTAACATATATTTAAAAAAATTATTTGTGATTTAATTTAATAATTTTATTTTTTTATGTTTTAAATATGTATCCTAATTCCAAATATACTTTAAAAAAAAACTGATACAATTTTTTGACAAAAAATTTCCCATAAATACTTAATTGAAGAAACCAGATTGAACAGTAACTTTTAATTCTCTTCCTTGAATTGCTGTGTCCTTTATATTTTCTCTTCACATACTATTGAGCATTTGGAGAATATTTAATAAGGTTAACCTAATATTTCACTTCACCATTTAAAATCTAGTGGTATGTATAGTAGATTACATAGACTTACTTATACTTAATACTTTACTTTACATATACTTAAACATATCTAAAACATCTTTTAAAATACTAATTGCCCAAACTACTTACATTAAATAGAAAATAAATAAGGAGAGTTTCTGTGTGATAGTGTGTTCTTCATTAAAATCTTATTTCAAACTAAAAGGTTCATCTTTTTGGTATTTAATAATGCAACACATTAAAAAATTTTGTTCCCTTCAGAATAAGTAAAACATTTTAGTGATAATTTTCACAATTAGTTTTATCTTGCAACATTTTATTGATTTTTTGTTATTGTTTTAGCAAAACATTGTATTTTTAATGCTTTAATAATTTATATTATTCAAATTGTTTTCAATGAAATTTTTAAGTTATTTATCAAGTATTTCTAAAAATCCCTTAGCTTGTTTCAAATTACTTAAAGAGAAAATTTCATTCATTCAGATATTGTTTGAAGTATTGCATTAAAAATGAAAAAAAATTCTTGAGAAGTAGGGATTCTATTTGTTCATTTTATGTAACTAACATAGCTGAAACGTAAAGGAGAATTTATTTTTAAATCTTCGCCATTTTTACATTTTTCAACACATTCGCAAGATTTTTCATTGAACAAATTTAGAGTTAAGGGATTAAAGTCTAGCTATGATATTTTATTTCTCAAAAAGTTCTGTTACATTTAAAAAGTGAAGAACTGTTATCAATATTCTTTTGCTAACACAGACCAACACGATCTATTATTATTATTATTTTTTAATATTTACTATTCGAGCATACCAATTTGACTACGACTGAGAAAAGAAGCAAATACTTCTTTAATCCATATAAATTTTATCGGAAGTGTTTTTTAATAAAGAAAAATATTGCTATATTATCTTTACGTTACGTTATCTTTATGTTAATGTGTTTATGTTTTGGACTTATTTCACCAGTGTTGCTTTCTATTTGCAAAAACTCATGTTACGAAGGTAAACTTTTGTTTAAACAAACATAACGTACATATGCGTTAATTCAGACTAAATAAAATTCAATGCTATATTATCCCTCGATCACTCGCGCGGGGTGTTTTGCACACCCCAGAAACTAGAAAATCCTCCCAGGATTCTAAAAAGAATGTGCAGAGCCACGATTTTTTCTGTAGCTGCACATTTTTGGTCACCGAACCTTCAGGCCTGATGCAATCTCTCTTTCTCGAACGATTGGAATGTAATGACCTTGAAAAGTTTATTTGAGGGGCTAAAAACTCCCGCGAGAAGTTGAGCATTTGTATACAATATGCTCTGAATGTTTGGAAAATGATTAAAATATTATTTTTCTATACTTCTACTATCATTATCTCATTAATTATAAAGTATATTTATGACTGGTATATACGTTTTATATATATATATATACTGGTTTATGAAAAAATATAAAATTATGTGTTTTAAAATAAAAATTTTGTATGTTTAGTTTAAATTAATGTTAGTCTCATTTATATGCAATAAATTTATAATTTTATTTGTATAATACAAAAAACATCTTGTACTTTATAAATATGTATCATAATGACTTCATTTTATTTTCATAATTAAATACACGTGTTAAAAGTTTGGGGTGTTCTCTACACCCCGCGAGTAACGACGGTAGCAAAAACAGGCGCGAGTGACCGCGGGTTATATGGATTTATTCTAAAAATATGTAGTCCTAAATAGAGTTATCAAAAGAAAATTATAGTAATACATTTTATCACACACACACATTCGTTTGTTATCAACGTTTTTGTTATAAAAGATAAAATAAAGAATAAATTTTCTTACTGAAACCCAACATTTTGATATTGCAAAATCAGTTCTATGTGTTTATAAGGATATTAATATTTGGATGCAATATATTAAAAGTATAAATAAGATAAATTTAGAGTCAGACACAACTTTGAAATGATAGCAAAATTTGCAAAACAATTTAACGTATGCTTTAGAAAAATTAAACAATAGAACATCTACTATACTTTCCTAAATACTTCCTTAAGTTATAGGGAATCAAAATCTCTTACGTATTTGAATAAATTATGTCGAACAAGTCAAGAAATTTGTTTACAGGATTGCATAAGCTTCCCGCTTCATTAAACTGCTGAATATTCATGAGTTTCATCAAACTACAAAGATATATCCAGAAGAATAAAAATGTATATAACTGACTGCATAACAATACCTATCAAGTAATTCTTTTAGAAAAATATAAAAGAGTTTATAAACATCATTTTGGAAAATAAATATTATTACGTTAGTTAATTTGTAATCCATCGATTTCATTATTTTATGATGCTTTGTGAAATTAAGTACAACTATGCCACACATAAAGCGATTGCTTCTAATCATGTTTGGGTACGAAATCATAAGTTTTGATTATTCATACATCTCAGTCGGTGAGGCCTGCTTGAAAGAAATCCCCTTATGGTGATCAAGGAATCCGCCACCTTTTTTTCATCAAAACAGAGTAAAGTGTTTGTGATAGAGACAAGGCTTTCTCATCTGTGTATGATATAAATATATGCTTTTTCTTTCTTACCTTCGCCTCATGAAATGAGTATTGTGGGGTGTTAGATTTGATTTATGGGGCTTCTTCAGGTGGAAAGTGGTTCTGTCGAATCGTAAAATTACGAAATTCTTTCCGGTATGTCATAAAATGCACATCTTGGAGATTTTGTGGTGTTGTACAAAGAGTTCTAAAAGTCTCTGACACTTTTCTGGAAATATATTTCGATGCTAGTTTATAGAATAAAAGTTTTTTATAGATTATTACCTTTTTTTAAAAAAGTGTGTATCAGGAATACTGAGATTAGTTAACATTTTAAGGGAGGTTTTTTCTTATGCAATGTAAGAATAATTGTATTAGAATTTTTACTTCTTATAGGGTAATTGCTTATTTTTATTAAGCTATTTAGAAGCATTTTCTTCAATTCATTTTTTATTAACTTTTATGATCACTCTGAATACTTCCATACTGAGAATACCGTATATAAGCCGAGAGTATCTTTTTTTATTTACCCAAAATTCGAAATCCTTTTACAAGCCGGATTGGAAAAAAAATCCTGCAATTTCCCTACATGTGAAAATGTTGTCAAGCGGTTGGAATATTTGCCAATCAAATTGCTGCAAAGTAAAACGCCAGATGCCAACGCCGATAGTTTTATTTCTGGTAACCCTATCTCTGAAATTAATATTTTCTTCATTTATTTGTTATCGTGTACACTACCTATGCAAGTAATACTTTCTGCACTATTTTTTTTTTGTAATTTTGAAATTTTAATAAAACTTTGTTACAATACACGAAAGTAAGGTATACCTTAAGTTCGACTTCATACTGAACAAGGCCTTGTAATATTAACTGATATTTGAACCCTTGCTTTATATCACTTAATTAAATATTTTTAACGGTATAGAAATACGTAAATATTCGCATCTCTTTGAGAGGATAATTAAAAATGTTTGAACTGAGAAAATTTGGAGAAACAAGTTTCAAAGGGTAGCGTAAGCAGCTTTGGAGTATTTCTGGCGAATTTGATCTATCTGAAACAGTTATGCTCAACATGCATATTCATACCGAATACCGTGTTCCCAAATATGACGGACACATGGATTTTGTTTTCTCTACAGAGTATTTTTGAAATCCGCTTATTTTAGGGACGCACTTTGTAAAAGGAAAAATAATATTCTTTGACTTTTCGAAGGGAATGAAAAGTGAAGGCTGTGTAATACGTGCATAAGCATTATATTTCTGTATTTTTCCTGATTCTAAGATAACTGAGACTTAAAAGAGAAATGTCATAAAAGAGTAACCTAAAAAGTTTAGTCTCCAAATTCTGATCACAAGAAAGTCATTATTCACCCCTGTTAATCTCTCCTCAGATCCGAACTTTCAGTATAGGCAGATACCAAATAATATATACTTTAGAGAATATAAGTTTATTCTTCAAACTATTCATTTTAATTATTCGAATAGAAAAGTATGTTT
>BMAV01011946.1:170619-211598 GCA_019973955.1 Trichonephila inaurata madagascariensis | reverse complement strand
GTAGGAAAACCAAATAAAAGAAACAAAAATTTAAAGTATATAAAAAAATTCAAAGTATATAAAAAATAAACAAAATTCAAAGTATACAAAAACTCACAGAGAGTATGATAAAACCACTGATTAATATTCTGAAACAAATTCTCCCCAATTTCTTAAAGCAGCATATATATATATAGATAGATAGATAGATTGACATTAAAGTAAAACCTATCTAAACCAAATTTATCTGTGTTTGGCGACCATGTTGGCAACTTGTCGATTGATTGAAGGGTGCAGAAGTTGATATGATGTAGTGCCACCTGGTGGGGATCTGCGAAAAAGAGGATAGCACAAAAGCCTTTTCCTCAAAAAAAATACATATACATGCCAGTTTTCACAGCGATCGGTTGAACGCTGTTGTGTGGAGTGATGCGATTTCTTAATACCCAGACTATATATATATATATATATATATATATGTAGTCTAAATTCACTACTAATGAGATATGAACATTCTACAAGCAAAACTGAAAAAAAAATTGAAAATGCATTATAACCAGGCAATGAAGGATACATGAGAAATTAAAATTATAATAGGGCTTAAAATATAAAAAATGGATGCCATATACAGTATTATAAACATTGTTGACTTAGGTCAGCTCTTATTTATAAAATAAAGTGCGGTTGAACATGTTTTGTGGCCAGGCGATCTTCCCCCTTTATGTTAATAATACTGAGCAAAATTTGAAAATATTGGATGGAATATCTAATTCCATTTAAGGATAAAGGTAACTTACCTAAAAATTGCATGCAAAAACGCAGAGCCCGCGTAAATCTGAGTATAATAAATAGGTTTTTGCCAAATTCTGGGCCCAAATGCAAATTCAAATCATAGCTGAATTGTAGCTCTTAGCAAAAGTATGAAAAGAATAGAAATAAAAAAATTAAAATAAGAGTTTACATGCTACCATTATTATAGGGACACTAGGATTATATATGAACTAAAAAATAATAATACATTTTATCTAATATTAGAATATGGCGGTAACTTATCAAGGAAAATTTTTAAATTTATAATAATAAACTATTATTATTCTAAGGAATTTTAATCCTTGCTATTTAGAATTTCTTTATTCAAATAATTATTACTAAAATTAATTGGGTTTTTTGAATTAAGCAATATTTAGTAAAATGTTTATAGTTTTTTATTTTTTCTGATTTTTTTTGAAACTAGAAATTTATTGCGTTGTATATAATGAATAACAATATTTCTCAATATAGAAACATGTACACTACTAACCCAATGAAAAACTTTTATAATATTGAATTTAAATTCTTCTCTTTTATCATAAATCTTAGCAACTAGAACATTATCTTTTAATTTGATACGTATATCAAGAGAATTTGCTTCATTTCTTTTACTATTTGTCTGTATTAAATTAAGATATTGTGGATAAAAATTAATGTTAGGTTAAAAATTTTCTTGCTTGCCAAAAATAATTATATCATCTATATAACGGAAGATGTAATATTCAGAATTAAGATTGAAACTATTTTCAATAATAATTCAAATCTCCTTACCAACAGAGCATTCAAACATTTCGAATTCCTAGAAATATTTCTCACCATAGACATTTGAACATTTACCATATAAAGGCTCAGCGCAGTTTACTTGGTACGTGCAGCAGCGGAGAATGCTGATCTATCAAAATTCCACTAAATAATTTACCATCTCTATTCTGGATGGTATTTCTACCTCTTATCAAACTTTGGTTCACAATTCCTAACTTCATAGAAATCCACTGGGTAGCAGAATATTAGCTGATCAAAAAGGAACATTAAGAAATTTCACACAGTTGTCAAGAAATTAATCTTCGACATTACATTTTTCGAACATTTACATGTACGGCATTACATACATATACGATAATATTTCGAAATATGGTTTGATTAATTTTTAATGCATATTAATTTTTATAATATTTAATGTATATTAATTTTTGTAATATTTAATGTATATTAATTTTTGTAATATTTAATATATATTAATTTTTGTAATTTGTAATACGTAATCAATATTAATTTTTCAAAACTAAGCCTCGTTTTATAATTCGTTTCATGTAATTTTAACGTTAAAATAAACAGCGAGAAATTCAAAAACATCTCACAGTGATATATAAACAGAAACTGTTTTTGAATTTCGTAGGATATTTAGAATAAAAATAAGAATCAGTTATTATATAGATACTAAAAAATAACTGTAATTATCAAAAAAGTAAAAAGGAAATGGAAATAAATTTTGAGAACGCTGAGCATATAATTAAATAGAACATTTGTTTCGTTGTTAGAAAATCTTTTTTTTAAATATAAAACTAGGTGGAAATTATTATTCCATTCTATTATGCATTTACATGAAATAACATTGTCTTTGTATATCGAAAAAGAGAAATACATTATAAAAAAAATTATGACTGAGAGAACAAAATTATTTAAATATAAATTTTAATGGTTAAAATGAAATTTTTTAAACATATTAAAATAGATTTAAATATAATATTATTTTAAACAGCAAATAGAAATTCTTGTTCTTTTTTTATGTAAGCAATCATTGAATAGTATTTTGATAATTATAAGGTAAGTAAGGTTTCCTTTCCTTAAAATATATCCTATATTCGTGAATTCAAGCAGATCGTATATATATAAATAAATCCGAAAATCCAAATATTGGAAATATAAATGCGATTACCATGTATTGCTAATAATAAAAAGAAGAAAATTGAAAAAAAAAAACAATCAGGAAAATCGTGTACCTTACAAAAATAGTACTAAGATCGAAAGGATTACAATCAAAGCATCTAAGTTTAATAACGAAGCGCATTCAAAAATGTCATTCTTATTCTCAAGTGTTTCCATTATTTTGATAACCACCTGTATCAAAGGGAAGGCATACTTAATTTACAGCAAAAATTGTGATTCAATACGTGTAATTCTTACAAATGTACCATTTATTAAAAAATTATCCGTTTCCTTATAACATTTTACAATTACCATGTTTATACCTTTACCACGAGACTCTCATCCGGTATAATGGTTAGTGACGCTGGCAGCTGTGAACTTGTGCCCGAGTTAAAATCTCTAAGAATGCATGGATGTTCGTAAATGTATAGTTTCTTTGCGGCATGGGGGTACTCTAAATAACCTTCGAGCTGCAAGTCCTCTCTTGAGGTTAGTAAATGGGAAAAAGAGGTGGGGAGCCCTGATTTCCCCAGGGTGTTATCCCTTAAAATTGAGGTGGAATCGAGCAAATCGCATTGTCACATGTGTGATGCTCAAAGCTAAAGCTAAAGACAGGCGTTTACCCAATGGTTGCCCAAACCATCACACCAAGTGCAGGGAGCCCTAATTGCATTCAGGCTACGAGTGATCTCTTTGGTGCCTCCAGATACATGTACGACCATTAGAATACTGCAAGCAGAGACATTGGGCCACTCCTGTATCCAGTTTTGTCGTTCTGTGCACCAGAGTCGCCATCTCTCTCTATGCTGCATTGTCAAGGAAAGAAAAAGTAATGACCGCCATGCTGACAATTTTGCACTCCACAATTCTGAAATATTAGTCCAATAAGCTCCATTTCAAATTTACCAATTTCCATTCACTCAAAAATAGTGCCATTGATAATTGTACAGCGTGCCGTAGGTTACCGACGCCTGATCTAGAATGACTTTAATCCAGTACTTTGTCTTCAGCAGTGTCAAATAAGTCACCCATACGGTATAGTGGTTAACGACGCTGACTCTGTGCCGCAACGCTTGGGTTCGAATCTCGAAGATGGTATGGATGTTTGTAAATGTATAGTGCCTACGCGGCTTGAGGGTACTCAAAATAGCCGTCGAGCCGCATGTCCAAAGTCCCATCTACCAAGCAGGAGGTTGGGTGATGGGAAAGATAGGAGGAAGGCCCTTGACTTCCCCCAGGGCTATGATAGCAAACCTACGACCCGTGGGTCAGACACTGACCCACTTAAGCTTTTTAACTGACCCATGATTGCTAGGCAACTACTTGTTTGTTTACGCGGGTTTATTTAGATTTTCTAATTTATTTGGATTATTTATATTCTATTTGTGTCTTTTCCCAAGCACTGCTTTGACTCAAAAGCAATTTAAATGCTCTGTCTATAATCTTCAGTTTGATCTTAACATTTCTAAAGTTACGCAAATAACAACGAATGTATATGAAAGTATGTAGTATTTGAAACAAAGCAAAAGTGTTCATAAAATATCAAATAAAATGTATAATTTTCCTCATATTTTATTCGTTCGAAAAAAAAATCGACAAACCAAAGCAAATAATCATATTTAAAGCACTTTCGTCCAATAAAATGTACTTTTATCGGAATAAATGCCCTTTGAAAGGTTACATTCAGTTATGCTTGTAGAAAGAAACTTCCATAGTGCCCATTTTTACCCGTTAAGTCAATTGAATTTCAAAGATATTTAGTTTTAAAAATACTCAGTTAAACATTTTTAAACTTAACTTTGGTGCAAATGGCCATTAGTGACCCACGAGCTAGTACTAAAAAAAATATGAAAAAATTGGACCCACGTCTCAAAAAGGTTCGCCATTCCTGCCTCAGGGTGTTGTCCCTCAGAATTGAAGTAGAATTGAGCCAAATCGCACTGCTACCTGTATGGTGCTCGGGTATATGTAGCTCTTTGCCGTGAGGAACTTTGAGGGCCTGGATCTGACGTTACTGCCGATCAGGTGGTATAAGTAACAAAAATATACCCTTAGCACAACTTTAAAAGTGGTTCATTATCACAATCTTATCATTCATATGATAAAAAAAATATTCAAAAAATGTTATGAAAAGTTCCTATCATTAAATTCCTAAAAAATGCTAAGTGCATATCTCAGTGCTGAAAAGTACAACGCATCACGGATTTAGGAAACGAAGCGTTATGAGAATTCGGAGAACATCCTCTTTAAAACTGAACCATTTACGCTTGAATAAGAAAACGTGCTCATTAATGAAAATAACACGAACCACGGGAGAAAAAAAATAACATTTGCCTTTTCACGGAAACGTAATTTAATTTACTAGACTAACAAAGAAATAAGGATGTTTTTTCCCTTAAGGATTAGTGTGTGTGTGTGACTATACGCCTTGACATTTATTATCTAATTAATCTTATTGTTAGGAAACCGTTTTTCATTAAAGTTATCTGCTTCATGTCTTGGAAATAATTTGAGGCGAGTTGTGTTAACCATTCATCGGAGACACAGATGTCTTTGTTTTTTTTTCAATGTAAGATATTAAGGTTATCGACTTTACCAAGACCTTAGTCTTTGGTTATTTATTTTATGCTGTTTTTTTAAATAAATTGTTAATTTAAGGTATCCAAATACGTTGAAATGACTAAGTTCTGTTAGAACACATACTTTTTTCTTTTTTATTTTACTGAATACAGCTATTATTTGGCTTTAAAAACATACTTTGTTTTGTTTCTACTTTACGTAGAGCCCCATTTATAATCTATTTTAGAAAATTAGAATAATTGCAACTGAGTCTTTGATCTACCAAATGTGGACATTTAAATTGCTCAAAATTTATCATTTTTAGTCTGCTAACTCAAAATATTATAAATGTATTTCTTCAAAACCTTTTGAACCTGATATTTATATTATTTTCTAGAGTATGCACTTAAGTATTTGTAATAATATCAAAATATTGTAAGAGTAATGGACTGTTATTTAAATAATGGTTTCATATAAATATCCCATTTCTTATAATATTTACTCGATCAGCTCTAAAAATTTTTATTATTTACAAAACATTCAAATTTTAGTACATTCTTCAAATAAATACATCTAATTTGTTTTAGTAATACTTTTACTGATATAAATTTATTAGTTTTTCCTCTAATTGCTCTTAAGTTTTTCAAATATATAGCTAGAATTTCATTTATAATTGGGGTTTTGTAAGATTTTGATAATTTTTTTAAATATTGTTCGTTAAATATTAGTATTTAATTCCTAAAATAGCATTTATAATGTTCTAGTATGCCTTATTTAAAAAAAATACTTTTGAACGTGTTCGGATACCTTAAGCGCTAGAAATCATTTATTACGCATACTTGCCAATGAAAATGCACAATACCTGAGAGCAATTATAATTTCACGGTTTAACAAATGACAACGGGGATTACAAAATACACGGGATAGAATTTAAACGTTTTCTTCGATCCTTAACAAACTTTTGATCAATTGGTAATAATTACCGTTATTGTGTAAGTATTTCGCTTTTAGTGTTTACTAACCTAATGAGAGAACTAAATTTATAATTAATAACAAATTTAAATAAATTAATTTTTTGGAATTGTAAAAATAATTTAATCACATCATCAGTATCTATAGATTTAAATAGATTTTCAAAACCTAAGCTCCAGACAGAATGAATTATTTTACCTTACGTCTGTTCAATAATTTCCTTACTTTTTTTAAAACTATGACAGGGGTTTTTAGATTATTCATTGTATTCTTTCTCATGAAGTATTTCACTAGATTTACTTACATAAGTATTAAATACATGAAGTAACAGTTCTAAACTTAACAGGATTTTTGTAAAACTTTGGAGTAAGAAACACATGTGGAAATATAAAATTATTATTAATTTATATTTTTAACCGTTTATTCAATGCTAAAATGCTGTTATTTATTTCTCAATAAGTAATGGATGAGCAGATAAATGCTGTATTATTTTCAAAACGTATATTGAGAATTAAACTATAATAGTATTTACTTATGAAAGCAAATTTACCTAACACTTTATCTACATAAACTATTATAAAATTACATTGTAAATTTTTAAACTGATATTTCATATTTTTATAAGATATACTCTTATCTGTTCTAAAGTCGTATTTGTTAAGCTTATTTATAATATCATATTTGAATTCTATAAATGCTTCCAAAGGCTATATACTATATATATATGTAAGGATAATTAAAATTAGATTAAAAATTAAATTCCCTATCTAGCACTTCACTTTTATATTTTCTCCTCACCTCTTCAAGTATCAAACTAATCACCCATTTATTTCTTCCGAACATATGGCCTAGCCAATAAACATGTCTAATTCCAGATCGTTATATTTAATAGCCCTATATGTCAGCATTAACTTTCAAGATCCCTCATGAACGCCGCGATCGGTGTTTTAAGTGTTTAACCCACTTAAGATTTTCGGTGGCGTTCTTTTTTCTTTCTACATCTTGCGTCAGAAGAGATGTACTCATTCTAGAATAAAGACCTTTTTTAAAACTAATCTGTTTCTGACTCCAAAATCATGTCATATATTTGATAATTATTTTATAAATAAAGTGCTCTTTATATATATTTAATTGAATTTTGACTGTCTTAAATTTATTGGAAGTCATGAGTCTATATTCTGTACCGTTATATTCATAATATTTCTCCAGTAATAATAAGTAGGTGATATTTATACTGAATATATACTCAATCTTTTAAAATTAATTACTCTTTTTAAAATATGCAATATATAAATATAATAAAATTTGCCTTACATTTGACTAATATATCGGAAATTAATATCTATATTCATATGAAACAACCTATGTGTTTTAGAAAAGCTGCAAATTCCTCAATCTATTTGAAAGCCAAAGTAAGTTCTGTAAACAAGAAACACCCGCTAGAAAAGAAAATGTATAAAAATATGAGAAATTTTCCGACAAAAACATGTTGCAGACAGATGCAATTTCCTTACATGTTGCATTCAAGACACGTCTATAGAATCATGAAAAGTCTTAAAATGCCGACAGAACTCTATTTTCTGAGTTTCTTCCTGTTTACTAAGAATAAAAATTCTATTTGTAGGAACCACACAATGTAATGAATGAAAGTTCCAAACAGCTGCGAAAATACCCCTTTCAGCTCAATATTTTGTAATACAGTCGAACAAATAGATATATTGCGATGAATTTTGTTTTTAATTCTCGAAAAACAATAATATTTTTTCTTACAAATACAGGGGATTTTCTGTGCGAAGCTTTATTTGAATTTACAGCTATCTAAGGATAAACAATCAGAAGAAATATACCAGTGAAAGTTCTATTACACGTTATAAATGAAAATGTCAGAGAAAATATTTTATCCCGATATAAATTAAGATCATATTACTTTTTCGAGTTTAAGGTCAATTAAAATATTTTTAAGTGTGACTTTTTAAGTATAAAAAATCATTCCCCGCCCCCCCCCCCTGATGAATCTTTGTGGTCTTATAAGGAATAACTACTCAACAGTAAAGAAAAGTAAAATTAAATTAAGTGGCGCTCTTATCCGGGAGGACAGAACCCTCGACCTTCGGTTCCGTTGACACGTAACATACCACTAGACCAAAATGATCACTTCAGTCCGGAGGCTTTTACTACTTGTATAGATGATACCGCTACAGTAATTTATCAAATTTATCGCTTTAGCAAAATTATCCAGCGGGGTTCTATCCTCGGGTTGGCAAGGTCGACTCAGCCTTCCACCCCTTCAGTGGGTCGATAAATTAATACCAAGTTTGCTTGGGGACTAAACGCTGGGGATTTCGCTTCAGACTGACCACATGATCGGGACATCTGCTAATGCACCTCAGCACCCAAATGTCACGTATACTGAGATGAGCCCAGCAGATCTTGGCCCCCATGGGCTGTTGTGCCACTGAATTTAGTATCAAATTTATAGGAATAGTTGTAAATTTTAAGGCAACTTATATATATTAGATTTCCTAACAGACTTTATCAAATATTTTTATAATAAAACGTAAAATTCAGTAGAATATTCTTTATGTGCAATGAAATTATTCGCTCTAAATTTTTTTTCTTAATTCTCTTTCTGTTATATATAGTGAAAAATGAATTTCATAGTCAATAAAGAAATATTATTTAAATTACAGACTATTAAATGCTTACACAATTTCTGATAATACAGAGCTTCATTTTTATAGTACACATTACAAGAATTCGTTCGCTATGTATCCATGACGCAATGTGATTAGTTAGGGTATCAAGCAATTTCTCAATCAAACATATATTTTTTATCCGAATTATGAGAGGAAAGTATGTCCCGGATCGATATATATTATTTCCGAATAGAATAAATTTACTTTATACCAATGGGGCAAATTAAAATACAGCACCTCGTAACTTCTAACATATTTCAAAATTTATTTAACTGGCTTACACAAATACAGTCGAACCGCAATTTAACGAAGTCGCTAAATCACGAAAAAAAGTTCGTTATGTTGAAAATTTGTTAAACATAGAGACTCATCTTTCAATATAATTTAGAAACCTCTTAAAACAGATTTTTAATTCGTAAACACTATATATTATTAAATAAGCAGTAATTTTTTTGTAAATTTCAATATCTATTTATTTTTATATCTTACCATCAAAATGAAATGTGCAAGAAAAAAAAACCCGGAATACACTGTGTTTTGAACAACAAAATAATTTTATATTAAAATTAATGAATCTTAAAGATATTTTCTCTCTAATTTTAAGCCTACAAGTAATTTTAAACATGCATTATATTATAACTAATAATTTGGGTTTTTTGTGCGAAGAATCACAGCAATTTCATTGCTTTAGGTGGGCTAAGGGCTGGCACTTATTAATCACCATAAAATATGTTAAAAGAGAATAATTTAATGTCCAGAAATATTTTTAAAAAATGCACTTCACACGCACACACACACACACATACACGCACACACACACACACATACACACACAAACTAGAATAAAAGACGTTTATTTCATAGTTTTAAAAGACGATATCTGGCAATTAGAGATGAAACGTTATTCATTATCATCTTAATACATTTATAATCTTCAGTTTGATAATAAATTTCAAGCATAAATAATGTTTTTTCATTAATTAATTCATAATTGTGTTAAACATCACAAATAGAATAATTAGTTGAAATTTTATAAAAAAAGATTTCACACTTTAAAAAAATTATAAAAAAAAATTAAAACATAAATAGTATTACCAGTTTTTAACTGCAACTGCATAGAAAATAAAATTTATAAGAAAGCAGTAGATTTATGTCTAAAGAGATTATTATAATGAGAATTTTTATTTATCAGTCCTATTTCAAAATTTTTATGCTTCTATAAAATTTATATATTTCTATCAACTAAATAATACCTATTCTCATTCGTACTAGAGAAAATTGCAAATCATTAAATAAGGTACATGCATTATACTTAATAACATATTAAAAATGTAAAACAGAGTATATTTACTTTGAAAAGATACTTTCCAATACGATATAAAATGGGAAACGCTTGAATAAAATTTTAAAAGTTCATCAAAAAATGTACAATATATTTAAAATTTTACTTATTATATTCTATTTCCCAAACTCTTTTAGTATTTTTGTCTACTGTTAGCACATGGACTTTCAGTCAAGAAAAATAATTCAAAATTTTTGCAAATTCCTTCCTGTAATTTGTTTAGAGTAAAACTAATAACTCCACAATTTTCATCGCAGCCCACTTTATAGATTTCTACTACCGGTAATAAATTTTAGACGTCTTCAATAGTCATATCCGCAAAACTAACGCCTCTGATCTATAGTAAGTTCTAATATTCCCCTAGTATAGTTTTCTGGAGATTCTAGCTAGCTTTCTACTTATTTTGACCATATATTCTTGCTATTTAAGCTCCTTTACCAAGAACCATATGGTTTTAATAAAAGATTTGGCTGAAAATTTCTTCCAAATTTTCAGTTAATCAACTGATTTTGAAATACTTTTGTCGATAAAATATCGAAATTATTTTTACATGTGGTACGTTTTAAATGTATAAGAATACCTTGGTCTTAAGATTTGATCTATGAAGCTGTAATCGATGCTAAAAACTAAACTTTAATATTAAGATGAATTAAAATTATGTAAGTGACATTTGGCAAGTTGTCTAGTAATTACATCACATTCAGAGATACTCAGTGTTTTCTTTCTTTTTTTTACGCTTTAAGTACTTTTTCAGAATGGAAGGAGAGTTCCTGTGATCTTGTAATAGTGTATAAGCGAAACCGTGATTAGGAGACTGTGTTATAGGACCCATACCTGTTCTTTATCAATTTTAAGGAACTCTCTTGGCGTAATTAATTTTCATTATGATATTTTTCTTAATTGCTTCTTCAATTAAATTAACGATTGCTGGTTAAAAATACTTCATATTACTGAATTGTGTTTATGCAATTCTCATAAACTTATCTTATGCATAACAAGGTTTTACACATAAGTAGTTCTCATAAAAATGTCTTATCCCTATAATTAAAAATAAATATTACCATTCGTATAATTGTGAGAAGCTAAATTAACATTATTGAATAAATTTTAGTTTTGCAATTATTATCGTACTTTGTGCGATTGAATCACATTTAAATTCATCCTGTACAAGTTAATATATTGTCAAACTAAAATAATAATATATTGTATATTTTTTTAGAAATTATTTACGATATTTTTTTCTTTCTTCTATCAAGGATATAACTGGAACAGTAGACTAACTGGAAGATTAAACTACATGATTAGTAATTCATCTGAAAATAAATCTTACAAAAAAAAAATGCTCAAGAAATGTACAAATATTTACATTACAACAAATATTTAATTTTCAAGTAATTTTTGTATTCAAGGCTGTACAACAAGGTTTTTTGTTAAGTTATTTTTCTACTTTTTTGTTGTATATTTTTTTATAATATTTCTCAATCCATTAAGTTCGAATTTTATTTTGTTTTCGTTGCATGTTTAATTAAATTTTTGTTGTAGTAATACTCGTATTTTCAACTGCAAAATGGGAAAAATGAGTTGAGAATGTGATCATGAGAGGTATATATGTAAAACTCTTCTGATATTTTGTTTGTTTTGCTTTGAGAGTGAGTTTCTTAACCTGAGATCATCCATTTTAATTTAAAGATAAATGCTAATTCGTCAATTTTAAGAAATGTGTGCATATATCATGCTTAAATACTAACTCTAACTCTTAAAAATTTACCATTAATAAATATAGAAAAATATTCTTACGATAAATTCATTGAAAATAAATACTCAATTTTTGAAATGGTACTTAAAGCATGACTTTCCTCATCACTGAAAGGGCTAAGTTTCTGAAATGACACATGAAGTATGACTTTCCACATCGGTGCAAATCATACGTTTCAAAAATTCCATCGACAAAAGCACTTTAAAACAAATATCTCCTTTACCTTCTATCCCCTTACTAGCAGCCTTTTCCTTTGAAGATCTTTCAAGCATGAAAATGTTTCTATAAAGACAAAAGTACTCATTTTAATTAAAAGTAACCAGACTACTTCAAAAGATGGGATGACATTCTTCTTCAAGAAATATAACTTCAGTTTCAAGGGGAAATGTTTTCAAAAGAAATACTTGAATATGTTGGAAATGACATGCCTTCTTCTGGATAAAAATATATGAAAGAAATATTGACATGGTAAACAATGAAAAACTGAATTATGAAGTTTATGAAAAGAAATCTAAGTGAATATCACGAGAACTTGTCATGAAGATAAGACATTCGAGAATAATCGGATTTAATGCAGTAGATTTCTTTTCATTCTTGCTATTCAGATGTTTCAGTAATGGGATTGGATATGACAGGTAGGACATCTCTGAAATTCATTCGGAATATTACATGTATTATTGTACAAATTAAACAATCCTTACTCCATTATAAATAATGAAAATAGTCGAAAATAGTAAAGTAAATAATTCCAATGTGGGAAAACACAAGTGCATTATTAAGCATTATTAAGAGCATTATTAAAATGCAGAAAGAAACACTATACTTATTATGCAATGGAATTTCTGTACTGACACACACAAAAAACTGATGGAATGTTTTCCATATCGGAACTCCATGGCGCCAAATAAAGAAATGTCTAATTTATTTAACATATTTAAAAGTATAACACACACTCTATAACAACAACAACAACAAAAAGACTCACCGAGGAGGAATTGCCCAATTTCGATGAAATTGATGTGAAAAAAATACATAGAAAACAAACGATTAAAATTTCCGAACAGTTGAATAATAATTTCAGATACAACGGGAGAAAGTCAACAAGGTGTTGGTTCACCTTAGGCTTGGATGCAAGCCTTCAAATGGCATGGCATGGACTGATAAAGTTCCTGGATGTTGTCCTTCGGATTTTCGTGACAAATGTTGGCTAAATCGTCAACAATCCGGGATGATTTTAATTGACTTCCCAAAATGTCTCAAATGGTAGAGAGATCAGCCAACCTAGCTGACCAAGAAAGTATAGAACAAGCTTGAAGATATTCGTAACAACACGTGCCATGTGTGGTTGAGCTTTGTCGTGTTCAAATTAAGCCCGGGTGTCGCAAAAGGAACGGTAAGACAACCGGTTTTAGGATGACGTGACAGTACAGCTGTGCAATCAGTATACTAAAAAGGACTACCAAAGGGGGCTGGATATTAAAGAAGACAGTATTCCAGACCCTAACACCCTATTGTGAGTCTGTGTGGCATGTGATAGTCTCCCACGCTGCCCTGGGTCTCCAGACACCTGGGTTGTCGGTTGGGGTTGTCATTAGGACACAGTTGGAAATGGGACAACCCCCTAAAAACTATACATCCCCAATCGGGGCAATTCCACATTGATCGAACATGGCACTACTGCAATTGGACTTGATTGCAGTAGTGAACAAGCATGAAAGATATGGGGCGTAATGGTCAACACGAGCATTTATTCAGCTCTCTCAAACATCTGTGTTGGTTGGGGCTACAGTTGTCGTTAGGACACAGTTGGAAACAAGACACGCCCCCTAAAGACTATACATCCCCAATAGGGCCAATTCCACATTGATCGAACATGGCACTTCTGCAATCGGACTTGATTACAGTAGTGAACAGGCATGAGATGTATGGGGTGTAATGGTCAACAGGAGCATTAATTCAGCTCTCTCAGTCATCTGTGTTGGTTGATGTTGGGATTGTGGTGGTCATTTGGACACAGTTGGAAACGGGACACGCTCCCTAAAGACTATACATCCCTAATCGGGGCAATTCCACATTGATCGAACACGGTAATATTGCAATCAGACTTGATAGCAGTAGTGAACCGGCATGAGAGGTATGGGGCGTAATGGTCAACAGGAGAATTAATTCAGCTCTCTCAGTCATATGTGGAGGATCATGTTGAACACATGTGTTTGAACTGCACGTTGGATAGTTGATAAAGAGGAAAATGATGCTCTGCCAATCACTTTGTCTTACCTCTCCATTATGGCTCTCGGTCGACCACTGCTCTTGTGACACTGATATTTCCTGTTGTTGATTTGCTTATGCCATCTTCGTCTGATCACCTCGATCCAGATGTCTAGCGATTCTTCGATTCGTCCAACCGGCCTATTTCAATCCGATCCAATGACCTCATTCAAACTCTTGACATCCGTTCGTCATGTGTACGAAATATACGGCGAGGCATTGTTGGAACCAAGTTAAGATATCGTAGTTAAGTGCAACAGAGATTTTGACCATCAGATTGATATATATATATATATAATTACTCTTTAGATACATCTATTGCGCGGGTCTGATGCGCTGGAGCTCCCAATATTCATTAACTGAACACCAAATTTTAATCATTTGAATGTTACTTCAAAATATCTTTGTATACAATATATGATTGCAATCCAACCACTCCTTCTTGTTGCTTCGATTTTTTTTTTTTTGTTGCTATATAGTGTATTTTGAATTTGTAATGTTAAATAGAAGAGAGAAATGTGCATTATGTAGGGACTAAATTAGAAACGTATGTTTTATCTGTTATTGGCATTTGATAGTAAATTAGCATTTATTATTGTAATTCTTGGAATTATCGGAAAAAGCTTTATCGAAAATTGTATATTAATTACAAAAAATATTCATCGGAATTATAATTTAAGTATTTCTTGATGTTAAAAAATAATTTTAGTAGTTCCGTTAAATGAAAAACTGTTATCATTGACTTCAATTTTTTTAAAAAAAATCGGAAATATCTGATGACATTTCTTATGTAAGTTAGAGTTAGAGTTAAGTTAATGTCGCCCTATAAAGGAACATTTGGGCTATAGTCGACGAACCACGTTATTTTGAATATCCGTCACGCATTTCTTGTGTAATTCAACCATGATAAATTTTAAAAAGATGTGGAGAATAAGACTTACTGAAGGAAGCAAAACTTTTGATATTCAAAATAAATGCAGAGTGTTATGAAATTTTTTTCTCAGCAAATAAAACAACTCAAGTAAAAATATATATATATATGCCTTTTCTATTACACACTACGTTTTGCATGGGATGATAACCAAACAAGACTGTTTATTATGTTTAAAAAATATATTTATAATGCTTTGTAATTTCATTTAATTTCACTGACCATAATGAAACAATACCATAATAGCATACTTTATATAAACACACAAAATTTGTTTAAGTAATGATATTGGATCATGATATTTACTACATCCTCTAAATGGTGTAAGAGAAATACTGAAAAAGAAAATTCTGGTCATACAATGCCATAAATATTTTATTTTAGTGCTACTAATATTATTACAAAAAGTATAACCGAAAAATTGTATTGATTATTTCCAATTAATAAATATTTATATACATTACTTGACAGTATTTATACTAAAAAATCTATTTCCTTGATTATTTAAATTTTAAAGTTACATTCTTCTAGTAAAAAAAGATAAAATTAAGTTCTAATTTAAACCTCTTGTATTTCGCAATGTCCACTCTGTTAAAAAATAAATAGTATTTTTAGCCGAGTAAATTCTCCATTACTAAGCTTCGGGAATAATTCTTCAATACTATATTAATTAAGTTCATGAAAAGAGCGGTACATTTCGCGTTATGGTTCATAAATTCCTTTCGTTTTGTTCCAAATATCCTCTTTATAATTGGAATTCCCACCGATGGGTAAATTCATTATGCACAGCAAATGAGATAATGCAATTGCAAATATGAGGCAAAAGTAATTACTGAATTAATGCAGTTTGTGGATAATCACTGAAATTAATCTGATTAAAGCGGTTTGTTTAAATTAGTTTGGGAGTTTGATAATTATTCCACCCTTTTCCATAAAAATCTGTTTCGAATCATTTTTTTCCTCTATCCGAAATTCAGCATTTGCATTAAATAAGATTTGAGGCTACATAAATTAAGTGCTTGGAGAATAACATTCATTTCACTTACCATTGTACAAATAAAATAAAAATAAGTTTATGTATTTTTAAGAATAACTTCTAGAGTTTATTTAAATAGTCTTTAATGTGGAATTTTTAAGTAATAAAATTAATTTATAGTGTTGAGAATTTTTGTGAAATTCATTTTTAATTTCATCTTAAAGTAATATAAATAATTTATATCTGGATATGTTTAATACATTAATATTACTTTCTGTTGCATTTATTTTATAATAAAAGTTGAAATATTCTCAATCAAAGAAATCCCTTACATTATAATGGCATTTTGATGGAACTTGGCGAAATATTGGCGATACAGCTAGTTTGGCATCATTTTGGACGACTTGGTGATCATATGCATGTTTCTGGAAATTACTAGACAAAATCTATAACATTATGATCTATGACGCAAACGGAATTTTCTAAAAGGCTCTGGAAGGTAGCCGTGCAGTAAAAAAAAAAAAGTTGTTGCTCGCTGAAACTGGGTCAGTTTTACTTCAGCTGTTGATGAGTTTATTAGCAAGTGGTTGCATGTGTAGAAAAGCCTTACGTGCCTGCACTTTTAGACACTGATAGTTGTGTTTGAGCACTGTAGAAGGTATGAAAACAAAATAGAATGTGCTGGGTGAATTTGACTGCTGTCCTTGTATTATGACTGTTGTTTTCTGACAGTAAAATTCATCGCTCTTAAACTGTTTTGTTCTTTGGAATTAACAACATAAAATCCACGAACCCGATCTGCTCAACAGCATAAATTTAAAAACAATATCATTTAATAATAATACCATTTCATAATTAATAACATTATTTTTAATTACAAACTCTTTCAAAAACATCACATTCATATCGTTAAATAATATCATTTTTTTATTGAAGTAAATAACAGAAACCTAAAATATTCGAGTTATTCTAGATATAACTAAAATTAGAAAAATATTTTGAATTTTCTCATTGTCGAACGCATGCTCAGGCTGTATCTTATTACCTGTTTAAGTTCATTTTATCGTTTAATTCAGTGGTTCTCAAAGTTTCACTACTGGCGACCCAATTTTCAATCATAATTTTTCTCGGGGGGGGGGGGGGCGCACTGGCGATGTATTGAATGCAATAATAATGCACTTGGGCGCTAAAGCTACAATACGATCATAATTATAAACCGTACAAATTAACAAGACAAGTATTAAATTTTGTATATGTGTGTTACTTTTAAGTAATATATATTATTATTATTTTTTTTTACTTTTTAGTTCGATTCACTATAAAAGCGTGTTTTTTAGTTTGTTTGAAAGCTATAATCTATTTTATGATTATTTTTACTATACACGATAAAAATCACAATTCCAGTGAATAATTTAACTAAGAGAAAATATACTTACCTACTTTCAAGGACTTTTCAATTTTTCTTCTATAATTTGAGAAAAAATCCAATAAAACTAAAGAAAATGTTCCAAATGTGCGTGTCCTTAATAAAGGACATAAATCACAGACACTTTTCGCTAACAATACAGGAACGTTATTTTTCAGCAAAACTGTCATATTTTGTTCACGTTTTTGTAGTTTTGCTGTCGTTTTATGATCTACAAATAGCATTTTGAGCTTTTTCTTCCTTGTGTCTTTTTGACAAGGCGAAGTGCTACATTTATGGCTTCAAAGTTTTCTTCATAGAGATCTTTAGGCAGCATTTGAAAATTTCAAATAAACTCAAACGTTTCATCATGTCTAACGCTTTTATCATATTTACTTTCGCTATCTTGATTAATATGTATTATTTCAGCAGGTTCTTCAAATGCTTGATCTGTTTCAGCTTCCTTCAATAGGGATCACAGAGGCCCATTTTTTTATATTCTGCTCATTTGCATTTATAAACTATAATAAGTCATACAACACAGAAATAAAAACCACATAATTGCTCATGGGGAAAGTGTAGCATGTTGTAAAGAATAACTTCATAAAACGTTTTTCATTATACATTATATGCTTCAGAATGGTAAAAAAAATACATCTTGGCCAAATAATCCTTCAAAGTGCTCAATATGCTTATCCATATATCATAAAACTCATTCTCATGAGGAAAAAAACAACAGAAAAATATTATTTACAACTTTCCCCCCCCAAAAAAAGGAGTGAAACATACCGATAATTTTGAAGGTCAAATATATGATAATCAAAAGTAGTATTTCAGGGGTTAAAAGAAACGTAATAAAAAAATCTCTCATCGTGGGATTACAGTACAGCAAACAAAATGTCTTTTTATTTGGTTATAGGATCAGAAATGGCTAATGAGCGTTTGAAATGGAATCTTTTATTTTTGATGATAAAAATAAGTTATATCAGTGTAAATGCGTATTTTTTATTATGTCAGAAAGAATTTTGTTTTACTTCATTCAGAAAATTATTGTTTGAACCTTTTATTTTCAATATGCTCGCGCCCCTCTCGCAGGGTTACCAGCCTCCCTGGGGGGCTCGCCCCACAGTTTGAGAAGCACTGGTTTAATTGTATATAAATTATTGTGTTGTTTCACATGTTCCATGTTATTTGGTATAAGTGCATTGCTACCCATTGAAGATAAAACACGACGATGGAAAGCAAAAAAAAAAAAAAAAAAAAAAAACTCATTACACGTAAACAGTATGGCATGAAGACAAAAAGAAGTACTAGAAACAGCTTCCAACTCTGAAAGCTAAAACGGTTCTTACACGGTTAGGCACGAGGTCGAACTGGGCTTGGATGACAGAAACGGATAATTCGTCTCATGCTACTTCAAGTTTATGCCACAATTCATCACCCATATTAGCTGGAGAAGGGTTGCGGGCCATTCTCTCGGCCACCCATGACCAGATGTTTTCAATGTGTAACAGATCTGGACATCATAATGGCCAGGACAACAATCGAATACCCAGTGCATCGAGGAAAGTAAGAACAGGAAGTTCAATGAGTGGTGTATCCATTATCTTGTTTGTAGATGCCGCGACGATAGGGCACCACCACTGGATGTAAGATGTCGAAATTGCTGTGGTCTGTGTTCAAATTACCGTCGATATGAACTACAGAACTGTTATGTTTTGTACCAAAAGGCTGTTCAAACTAATACACCCAAGGTACCCTCTGCCGATATCGAATATAAAAAAAATCACAAGTCGGAGATTACTCGGAGATTCCAAACATGTGTAAGGTTATCAGAATACTGCATGCAGATTCAGGACTCGTCTAAAAAGACAACATTGTGCCACTCTCGTATCCAATGTCGTTCGACGCACCAGTCTCCGTCGCTCTCTACGCTACATTGTCAAGGGAAGACGAAGCATAGGTCACCGTGCTGATAGTTCACGCTCCTGAAAACGTTGTCACCCTTTACTAGCGGACATTGGGGGTGTTGCACAGATGCTTATTTCCTGACTAACGGTTTGTGAAGTAGTTGCACGATTTTGCAGAGTACCATCCTCCCAATACAGATTGATTCAAAAATAACGTGACCAATTTCAGAGCATCATATTTTTTATATAATGAATTTTATTTACATAAAATTTTCAATGTGTGGTTTACTTTAGCATTGTACATTTTGCGTAAGCCTTTAGGCCAGCCGAAAGAGCATTTTCGACCATTTTTTGGGTGTTTTTCCAACCTTCTTTTTAATTGCTTTTAGAAGCCCTGTGAGAATTTTCCTGCTTTACGTCTATTTAATTATTTTTTAAGTACTATCATAAAAAATAATCTCAAAGAGCACAGTAAGGGGATGATGGTAGCCATTTCTCAGGCTATAGAAAATTATATCTTTATCTTTCAGCTATTTTATATTTGATTTTTCTGTATGCCTCTGTGAAGAATCTTGGTGAAAAATAAAGCTTCCTTGAGAATAAAGATGTTTACTTTCTTTGATCATGTGCTCATTAACTTAATTCTGATAGTATTTAGCATACATTTTAGCCTATGGTTCTACAAAAAATTGTTCTCTTAAGCTTTGAGAAGAAATCCATTCCCATTCATATCACAACACCTGAGGGCCAACTTGCCCTTCCAAAATGGTTGCGTCTGTGCAACGTCTTTCGTATCGTTCGTTCAACGAATTTCGTTTTTCGTTCGTCTTTGCAACGTATTGTATCTTCATTTTGCCACATGTGACATGGATGACAGATGAAACAATAATTCATTAGAAGGTATCCATGTTTTTCATCTACCTTTGCGTAACATCAAATACAGAAAGCAAGAGTGTTTTCTTCGTTTTTCTCTGTATTTGCAGACCTTTGATGGCAGACTGATTTATTCACTTTTTTGTAGCCAGTTTTCTTTTTCTGACGAAAGATTGTCGATTGCGTTACCTATAGATTCTTTGCTAAAGTTCTTTGAAGCATAAGATTTTCTATAGCGATGAGTCTTTTAAACTTTTTTTCTTTTTCACCATGGACTGCTTTTCTTCCACATTTTTTCCCCTGAAGCTTTTAAACACCAGCCAAATTTCTTTTCGGAATTCAGATACTAATTCATTAGAAAAATGTCTTTCCTGAATTTCAAAGGCTTTATTTATAACAGAAATTGAGCATCCATTCTTCAAAAGATTTAAAATTTTGTTTCGGGCTTGAGGACCTAATTTCGGAATCATAATTTACTCCTACTAATGAAAATAGACAGAATAATTGGTAATTTAAACGAATCATTTTTGATGTGTAACATCTTTCCTCTCGGTTGCTGGATATTTGTGGGAGTGATTTCGTGAAAAGGAACGGGTGTGTGTAACAGGATGTGACGTAAGCGCGCGCTACTTGATTTGACCAATGAGAATGCGTGGCTGTATCTTTTCGCTACCCTCGCATGGCGGTATAACTCTAGTAGCCATCAAGCACTCCAGCGCTTGACTCTAAATCCGTTAGTCTCGATATTGGGGGACATAAGTGCGGCAGAATGCTTATTTGAAAATGGGCTAACAGTGATCCCGTTGTTCGCATACATTTCTTCGAATCAAACGGTTAAAAAAAATTAATGATTTCCTGCATTTTGTACTTTTACCATATAGCGAGGGTGGCTCTGCTCTTTTAAAAAAAAACATCACTCGCTTCCCCTGATTTTAAGTGGTGATTTTAACTTTAAATTCAGTTTGCCAAAAACTGAGCTGCTTATAACTTTTATGAATGATGAACTCAAGCTCGAAATGAACACAAATCAAAATGTTTCGACTGCTAACAGTGGTACTGTTATTGACGCTGTTTTTCAACGGTTTTTAAATACTTTGAAATCACAAGTATATGTGTCATATTTTAGTTATCATAAATCTATTGTCTCCGCTCTTCCCCAAATTGAACAAGAATAATTATTTTTGATAAAATATTGCATTACTCCTTTCGTTAATTAAATGCAATTTTCATTAAAGATATAATTATTCGATAGAAAATTATCTGAAATCATACCGGCGAGCGCGCGATTTTCATATTTTTTTTCAGGAAAAAAGTTAATATTGCGTATTTACCACGATAACAAGTCTGATATTACACATCATTTGCGACTACTGTAATACTCTTTTTTTTTTAATAAAACTGGTAATAAAGCAATTAAAATTTACCAAAAAGAGTTATATGTTTTTAAAATTGATGATACTAATTATGAATCAAACTGTATGTCTTCCCTCTCACGCGTTATTCATGGGATGTCTTGGAGATCCTGCATGCCTTTTAGTATGAAGCTGGGCAACCTATTCACTCCATAATCGCATGACAGTGGTTGGATCTCAACTAGAGCAGTGCCTTTCAAACTTTCAATGCTTGCGACCCAACATTCAATCATAATATGCATCGCGCCCCCCTCCATACAAACGATGTATTAAATTCAATAATACTATAATTTGACGCTAAACTTACAATACGACTTTTACCTCTTAAGTCTCCCCGACGTATATAAACATTTCACTCAGCCGGTGTGTTAATTGCCCCCAGAAATATATATATGTCTTTCCGAAGTACTATCTTTTCTGCGAACTGCTATCCATAAAATTATTCCGAAGGATTTGGAAAGCAATAAAATGACCTTGACAGTGTTTAAGAAGGATTTACTTATTTCAGAGGATTGATTATTCCTTTTCTACCATCACCACCCCTCAATAAACCCCATACGCTTACCTACGTGTTAAACGATGGCATTGGGAACAAATCACATAATTTTTGATCGGCATTTAAGGAATTTATTATAAATCGAACAAATTATAAAGATAAGTGTTAATGTTGGCATATAATTTTATACTTGATAAATCCATGGGGTCACTGGTGATTATAAAACTTGTGCTTAACATACTATTGTTAAATTAGTAATAAAATACATTGTGCAGTACTGATATATTTATAAGTGTATTGTAATGTAAATGATAGTAAAATATTATGTCCGAATATATCTGTTTGTTTACTTTCAGTGAGTTAATAATTTTTTTAAACAACCTTGTTTTCAACTTTTTAATATGCTCGTGCCCCCTCGTAGGGTTATCATGCCCCCTAGGGGGGAGCGAGCCACAGTTTGAGAAACACTGAACTAGAGGGAAGGGCAATGTCTCGGAACGATAATCCATGCTGTCATTTGACAAGGATCATGCTTCCATTAAATTCCGACACTCACTGATAGACATTTTCTTATTCGAAGCATAACACGCTGTTCTGAGCAAACTCCGATCTTACAAATGCTTTCCAAATGAGAAATCCACTTCACAACTTTTCTTTTATGCAGTGCTTCAGATGTCGTTTCTCTCTCCCGAGTCATCTAAATGCTCTTCAAAGTCACCTAAACACTTCTTCCTTTCATGTGATGTTTACGTTCGTCAGATTATTCCTTCCTTGTGTTATAATTTTAATGGCCAGTAGTGTATAATTTTGTATAATAGTATAATTGATTAAATGAAGACCAAATGCTTAATAAAACTACACTTAGATCCAAGAGAAACTGCACACTGACATGTATTTTTTAATCATTTTTATTCATTTTATGTTTAAACAAACTGTTACATACTAATATTTAATTTCAGCAAATATTAGGTTTAAAGCTTAATACCATTGCCTCATAACAACAAAGGATAAACCGCTTACGGTTTATACTTAATATGTATATGAAAAACATAACCTTTTGAATACTTATCGATATTATAGATGTGAATTACTTTAATTTTGAAAAGTTCCAAAAAATAGCGCGAAAAGATCCTGCTTATTTAAATAAATTGCATCTAAGAGTTTAAATGCAAGACCTTTTTGTGAAAAAAATAGGCACTATTTTTTTTTTGCCATAATATTTCTTCAAGCAATAAAATAAGTGACTTTTAAAAATTTCCTCTTGAATAGACATAATTATAATTCAAACAAATTTCCGAAAATAATCAAAATGCATCACTTTGGGTAAGTCGAGTTTTCCATTAATCTCTCTTTCATCTTAATAGCTTTTAAGCACCAGGGTTTTTTAAGTAATATTTTAACTTCAAATTGAAAATGAATCTTTTTAAAAAGTAATTTGCTGTTTCTAAGAACTGGAAGTAAACTTCCATTTATATAAATATTGCGCCTATGAAAAAAGGTTTAAATGCTTGGCAAGTCTTTTTCGAATCAAGTTAATGATCAGACGGAAAAATTGAAAACCATTAACGCACTACTTACTCAAATAGTTTTTTTATGATGAAAAAGAACAAAAAAAAAAAAAAAAAAAACCCATTTAGCATCCGGAACCAAATATTTAAGTTCAGATATCTTATATAGTCTGCAGCTTATACCCATACTCGTTTATAATTTTTTTTATTGATACAAAACTGCACAAGAAGGACTATTACATGAATATTTTGGTATTTGTTTTACAAAACTACGAGTAATAACAGCTCCTAATTTACTCTGAACCAAAATTTGGATAAAATAATTGCTTTGCTGAAGAACTATTTTATGCGATGGACAATATATACAAAGAAGATTTTGTTCCCGAGACTTTTGGTAGTTTCTTTTTATTTCTCCCAATTTTTAAAAGTGCGTGTGCCACTCAATAGAGAAGTGAAAACTTATAACTTTCCAATTTAAATATATATATATATATATATATATAAATATAACGGATTAGTTTGGGAATGAAAAACAAGACGATACTAATTTTGTGAAATAAATTATTTATTCTTATGTCTGTATTCATAAAATAACATTAGTTGCAAAATGTACATACCTTAAGATCCGGCGTATTTTCATCTTGCTTTTTAAAAAAATTTTGGTATATTCGCCGTATATAATGCACACCTCCTTTTTTGCGAAGAAACTTGGAATGTACTACGCATACTCTGATGCTTTAAAATAGTTTATTCGAGGTATTATTCCAAACTTGTAAAAAAGTGATATACTTCTAGAACTATAACTCTTCAAGTACATAAAGAATGCCATTTCTTTTAACTAAATATTTCGACATATAGTTTAACCTGTTTTTGTGCGGTAGATAGGAACCGCCTAAAAATAAACGCACAAAAAAATATTCAAAAATTTTATAAATTCTTACATGAAACAAACTAATTCGTAGAAATAATACAGAATTTTTTTATGCGTTGGATAGGGACCGTACAAAAAAAGTCGCATCTATAAAATATGCCAATTATTTACGAAATTTATGTGGGATTACTTCCATAACAAAATAAATACACATGGAAGCATTTTAAAAACATATAGTTTCTCATTGTATACATGGATAAGTTTTCAAAATGCACATACATAATTCATTGCTAATCATCGTAATCCAAAGCCCTGTAATGAATAAGTTCAAAATCGCTTTCGTCACTTGAAGGTACAGTTTCAATTGATTTACATTTTGGCAACATAAAGTAAGAGATAAGTTTTTGTGACAAGGTTGGGTGGTCAGGTGTTTGCAAATATCCCAATAATCAGATATACATGATTGAAGCCCTTTTTTGAAGTTTTATACTTTCTTAATTGGTATCTATTTTAAGAAAATGCTTTTCCAATTTGTTGGAAAGCTAAATCCCTGCACATTTTTATCTACCCTCAAAGAATCCGGTTCTTCTTTTCCATCTTCATTATCAACTAAATTATTGATAGTGTCACTGTCATTGAAAGTTTCGTCTTCAGGCAAGCGCGGGCTGCTGGAGCGTTGGGAGAAAGCAACTGAATGAGCATTGTCGGGAGACTGTTTATAACAAATGAACAGAACGTCTTGAACTGTCAACATTTCAGCGGCGTAACGTACACCCCCGCATCACGGGGTGGAGGGGCAGGACTCTAGGGGCCCAAGGCCTAATTGAGTACCAAGCTTACTTGGGGACGAAACGCTGGGGAGGTTTCACTTTAGACTGACCACCTAATCGGGACATCTGCTCATGCACCTCAGCGCCCAATGATAACGTACACTTAGATAGGAACAGTAGGCCTTGGCCCTCATGGGCTGTTGTGCCACTGGTTTAGTTTAGTTTGTTATTTGACGAACGTTGTTTTTTGTAGTGATGTTCCGGAAATTTGTCTCCACCACCATATTTTTTATCGTTTCTCATTTCAAATATATGTTTATTACTTACTCGTTCTGATAAATATTTTTTTGAAACAAAAGTTACAACATGCGTTTTACTTCGCTGATTCAGTTTCGGTATAATTCTAAAAACAACGCAAAATATTTATAAATTATATTGGATATAACTCTACGCAGAATTTTTTTTTTTATTTAAAAAGGAAAACTATTGTAATAACTAAAAAGAGAAACTAGATGGAATTTACTTTGTATGTATACATAAGTCGAGAATAAAAGAAAAAGAAGCGACAAGTGGGAAGATAAACATTTGTTTTTCTCTTTATTTTATTAAATTTTTTACTAAAAGGACATTTTTTTTCAGTATATCTTAACATTTCTTTACATGGTTTTAAAATAAAAACAATTTTTATTTTTCCAGAATTAAAACATTACTTTAATAATTAAGAGACTATCCATTTCATTGCTATTTTTTTTTTACCTTTATAAATACGAATTTACATGAACTTTTGTTAACAGATCAAGTCACATTTAATTGTAAAAATATATATTGAATTATAATATATTGAAATATACATATGAATATATTGGAAATTTAAAATAGACTTATATGTTCGGCTTAAGAATCTACTTATTTTCTAAATCCAAGAAAATCGTTAAATCTTCTAGAACTGAAACAATTTTTATGTATTTTAAACATGTCTGATGTTCGTCATAGTACATACACGGAATCCCACTAATGCTTTTATAATGAAGAATAAATGATAATGATTGAAATATATATATATAAAATTATCAATAAGAACCTCTTATTTCATTAGTAGTACTGAATTTCTGTTTTAAGTATACTTGAAGCAATCATGTTCCTAATGGGTCAGTAAACCGATTATGGACTATATTTTGTCAGTAACAGAGTATATCATTCTCATTCTTATTTGTATTCCGTTTCACAAGTATAAAACCTCTCATGCTACTATTCTTGAAAAACAGAGATAAACTTAATCAACATAAAATCTTTCTGTAGAATTCTTGAAATTTGTATTGTGTTTGCATATTGAAACATGCCACTTATGTTTCCTTCCCTGCAGTGATACACTTCTTGTGGGAAAATTGAGTTTTACATGCAAAGTTCCCTAACGAGCGTGAACTTGAAAAATAAGAAAATGTTAACCACAGAAAATGTGACCAGAGTTTTCAGATTGGCGACTTTATTACCCAGGCATTGTTTATTGGCGACGAAACAACGTACGATATCGTAAATGAATCATCGAGAAGACTCTAGGATCGGCCCTTCTAGATATTTCCATGAGGCTATAACTTTGAAATAAGGCAGTTCAGAAGAAAGTCGATATGTTTGTTTTGAGTGTGACCTGTCTGAGTACCTACCAGTGGAACTTATTACTTTGAGATCATATGTAATTATCTTTATCAATTACTTTAATATGAAAGATTTTTTTCTTCGAATGTTATTCAAATTCATTGAAAATATAGTTTCTTGCATACATTGCATAAATGACAGCCCTAAAATGTATAAGAATCATATATAAATACTTAAACACGTGGTTGTTGGAATATTGCATATGAACTCAAATACTTCAACTTAAACATCCGAGTAAGGATAATGTGTGAATGGAATAGTTCATTAATACTACAATTTCACTGCTCACTCTAAAATGGCATCTCCGAAATCATTAATCATTACTGCTTCCTCTATTTTAATGAAGCACTTAATGCGAAGAATTGTTTGCTTGTGACAGATATACCATTATCAAGAGATTTGATTTGACTTAGATGGAGGATTGCAAAATGAGGTTGATAGGGTTTTCAAAATAATTAGATTCATGATTTAGTTGACTTTATAAGTGAAGATTTGTTACATTTATTGAATGCAAAACAATATGCGTAAATAGAGTTATTATTTATGTCATACAAACATGTTTGTAATGAAATTCAGAAAAAATGCATTATTATTTTTGCAATACAAACAGTTAATCAGAAAAACCTTTAATTTAAGTATGGAGTCTATCCAAAGTTTTAATATATTTGTGGCGCCCTCACTCATTTATTACTTGTAGGTGGCACCGCCATTCTACCATACTTTACAATATTAAAAATATATAGTTACCGCTATTTTTCAATTCCTACTATTAGCTCGTACTGTCTATATATTTATTTATTTATATGTTTGTATATTTATTTATTTATCTTGGTGGAATTTTCAATCGTTAATAAAATACATTTTAAAGCTCCGAATTGAGCTGAAATTTTATATACTGAATCATTTTGGATGACAATACAAAAGTTTAATTATAATTAATAAAAATTAATTGATTAAAACTAATTATTTAAAGAATTACAAATACAGCCACTTTGGCGACTTAGCGACTCTTTTGGCGACTTGTGTCAAAACTTGAAAAGGTTTTTTTCTCACGTGTTAAGGCATTCAGTTGGACTGAAATTAAAAGGATAACACGATACTTTAATGATAATTTTAAAAAATTAATTACCCCTTAATGTTATGATTCTGTCCTATGTATATACATATTTACATTAATTGTTATTTAATATTGTTTCTTTAATATCGGTTAATTGTAATTCATCTCACAGACTACTTGTGTTTCTTTAGTCGCGGTTTTTAATGAATAACTTCCGAGTTTGTAAACATATTTAATATTCGTAAACTGATCTAAAATCTACATGAAATTACGAACAAAATGATACAAAAACATTTGCTTTATTTAATTATTAGTTGAAAAAATGTAGGAAAAACAAAGAAAATTCTTCATTTTTATTAGTAACGCAGTATTTTTCAATAGTATAATAGGTATGTTTAAGCACAGAACTTGAGGTATGGCAAAATATTTTTGAATTTTTATTCAGTTCCTACTATTAGCTTACGATTTCTACATTTTTATTTATCTTGGTGGAATTTTCTGTCGTTTATAAAATACATTTTAAAGCATTCAATTAAGCTGAAATTTTATGTACATGATAATTTTGGATGACAAAACAGTAATTTAATTATAATTAATAAAAATTAATTATTGATTAAATCTAATTATTCAAAGAATTACCAATACAGCCACGTTGGCATCATTTTTGATGACTTAACGCCACTTTTGGCGACCTGTGTCGACACTTGAAAATGTTTTTTTCCCCTCACATTTTAAAGCACTCGTTTGAGTAGAAATTATCTATACACTATTATTTTGGGTAAAAATGCGAAAATTTAATCATAATTAATTAAAATTAATTGACTGAAACTAATTATTTAAAGAATTACAGATACAGCCACGTTGGTTTCATTTTTAGCTGTTTGGGTCTAAACTTAAAAATATTTTTTTTTCTCACGTTATAAAAGCATTCAGTTGAACTGAAATTTTATATACACGATTGTTTTGGATGACAATACGATACTTTAATGATAATGAATAAAAATTAATTACCACTTAATGTTGTGTGATTCTGTCATATTTATACATATTTATATTAATTGTAGCTATTTAATAAAAAGCATCTAAAATAAAAATTTTCTTTGTTGTTCTAATTAGGAATTGACTTAAGAAATATTTTTTATATTACTTGTTATTTTAGTAGTTTATACATATGTTGATATGAATACAATAGCTACCGCTATTTTTATTATGATAGTTTTGTATATATGGGGACATGAATTCAGTTAACTGTACTTTGCTTGTCCAACTTGGTTGCGTGATTTAACTGAGTATGTGGATTAACACGCCACATAGATATTTGTGCCCTTTGTTGTAAGATCAAAGGTTGTTCCACCTTTGATTGACAGAAACAAGGCTGTCGATCAAAGTAATAGATTTACTCAAATATCTCAAACATGCATACAATAAACATACAAATTAAGATTTTTTCTTTATTCTGTACTTTTAGTTTTGTTTTTTAAATTAATTTTTACATATTTATGTGTATATAAAAATCCTAATAGCTGCTTAATTTTCTGCTTATACAGGAAGGTCAAAATTTCCCAGATAATTAAAAAAACAGAACAATAATTTAATCTTATTGGCCTACCAGATACTGCGCTCCGGCACAGATACACATACTTGTTCCAGCGTTCGTATAACTGTCCAAAACACTCCTGGAATAAATTTTTTGAGAGATTTTTCAGTTCCTTCTTTGCATTTTGGATCACCACATCTGAATCCACTCGAAACGATGTCCCTTCAATTTCATTTTCAGCCATGGAAATTGGTAAAAATCATCTGAGGATTGAGTTTTTTCCATGTGATTTCTTCCGCATCTCGAACGTCTCAGGTGTTTTTTCGATCAAAAAACAGAATTTGATATTTGTACGATGCTCCAAAGACGACATTGCAAATCCCGATGAATGAAATATTCGCTTTGTCAGAAATGATCAGCACCTAACACCAACATCACAGGAAATAAATTTCTGATGGCTGTGTGTTTTGCTTAATAATGCTGCCGAACCCGAAACAGATATTTCCCATCCAACGAACACCTGCGTAAGTATAGTTGATCATTCCGGTAACTTTTTGACTGTAGTTCGGCAGAGATGACTTGGATTCATGCAAATATAAATGCTGTTTAAACACTGGCATTGGTGGAGTGTGAGGTTAAGGTATCCGACTACGTTCGGAACCGTGATTTAAAAAAAGCGCATAAATGGTAATTTTCATGATATTTAGTGTCACTTAGATTAGAATACATGTAGAAAACTGTTTTAAGGACATTTTGAGAAAAAAAATTATTTCAATACAATATTTTGGCAAAAAATTAACTTCGAATAATTTTTTTTCAAAATGTTCCCCTATTATAATAATATTTTGCCTGTATATAGCTCAGACCTCTGTACAGAGGTTCAACTATGATTTTTGAAAAAATCCACATCACTTTCAGAGTTACATTCATTTTAAATAATTATCAGCGTTTTTTCTTAAAATTTCTCCTCTCTATTTTCGTAAAACATGGACAAACCCACTTCTAAGTTATATATTTCAAAAATTGTATTTGAGCCTCTGTACAAAGGTCTGAGCTATATACAGACAAAATATTATTATAATAGAAGCATTTTTCGCAAAAGGAGAACATTTTGAAAATGGGTCATTCTACGTTCATTTTTTGTCAAAATATTGCACTTAAATAATTTTTTATTGTAATACTATTCTTAAAAAAATTTTATATACAATTTCTAATCTAAGTGACACTAAATATCATAAATATTATCCATGTATACGCTTTTGCAAAATCACGGTTCCGAACGTAGTCGGATACCTTAATCGTGAAATCTTGGAATAATAGAAAGCAAATTCCGACACTAAGAAGTCGTACTGCCTGAATTCATCAAAGTACCCACCTGGAGTTGTGGTAGGAATTGACAATGGAGCTATACCGAGTTATTGTGATTCGAGAAGGACAGGTATAAGGAACTCCTACTTTAGTGAAGTATTTTTGAATAATCATAATTTAGATTAAGAATTTGGATTTAAGATTGCTCCAAGGGTTAAGTAATAAAGTTGTAAATCATTCATAATGTGTTCGATATAAAATAAAAGTATTGTAACTGGTCTATCGTCGATTCTTCCATTAATCCTTTTGGGTAAAATCAATCTCTTTAAGTGTGATTTCAATTGAAAAACTCTCTCAGTGAAAAAATCGGCTTTTATGCAAATTAGAACCTCTATTTAAGTGTTTGAAGTACAGTAGGCGAGTAGTTGAAAGTGGATATTGAAGTTTGAATAAGGTTATGACCGGAGGTCATATATTTAGACAAATTATCTAAAGATAATCCAAGCAAGGGAGTCAAGAGCGCTCCAGTAATAAGATAAGTGAGTTTATTTCTATGATAATTTAATTATTCCATCGTGATTGCTTCCCGTGGTTAATGTTTTAGCCCATTCTCTCACTTAAATTGTCTAGTGTGGTTAAGCGAAAGTTATTAAAAAATTGTGTTTGAATTACTACGGCTGTTTTTTGCTAGAATCCCCTATCACCAACGTCCACCGGGACGTTACAGTATCTATTTTTCAATTCCTACTATTAGCTCACAATCTCTGTATATTTATTTACTTATCTTGGTTGAATTTTCAATCGTTAATAAAATATATTTTAAAGCGCTCAATTGAGCTGAAATTTTATATGCACAATTATTTTGGATGACAATACAATAATATAATAATAATTAATAAAAATTAATTGATTAAAACTACTCATTTAAACAATTACAAATACAGCCACGTTGGCATAATTTTTGGCGACTTAGCGACCTTTTTGGCGACTTGTGTTAAAACTTGAAAAGGTTTTTTTTTTCTCACGTGTTAAAGTATTCAGTTCAATTGAAATTTATATGAACGATTGTTTTGGATGAGAATACGATACTTTAATGATAATTAATAAAAATGAATTACCACTTAATGTTGTGATTCTGTCCTATGTATATACATATTTATATTAATTGTAACTATTTAATAAAAAGTAGTTAAAATAAAATTTTTCTTTGTTAATCTAAGTAGGAAGTGACTTAAAATTTTTTTTATATTACTTTTGTTAAGATCATGTTTGCTTCTTACCCGAACCCTCCTATGCCTAAGACTTCCAGGTCGCGAAAATTTGACCTGAAAGATTTCAAATGTGCACATAAAAATTATTATATAAGTAAATTGAGGACTTCATCCATAATTTATTTGTTTATTATAAGTCTTTTTTGTTTATTTGTATATGTTTAGAATGTTTTTGAAAAATTTACTTTTAAATTTTCAGTGTCAGTTTTAGTATAACCTATTTTTTAAACATTTTAATTTAAAAGCATGCTAGCTACTTTATATTACCAACAGCAAATAAAAATAGCAAGTTGGTTGGTGTCTTGTCATGGACAATAATTAAATAGGCCCTAATGTCTTTTAGACAGCATCGACAATATGGATGCAGTTATTTTCGTATAAGTCCTCCTAGAGGTTGTTGCTAATAAGCTGCAATTTTGCAACAATGGCAGGGCAGTAGAAAAGATGTTCCGTGTTTACATTCTTGTCATGACACTGTTTGCAGAATGAGTTCTTTCTTGTCCCGTTCCTCTGAATTTCCATGTTACTAAATTTTCCTGTTCTAAGCCTTATATTGTAAGCTTGTAAAAATAGGATAGTAATATTTTGTTTTATTTCTAATGGCAGATTATGAACAGAACCACAGTATAAAAAAAGAAAACAGAACACAACAAATAAAAGCTGAAACAGTGTTCATTAATCTTACATATCTCTAGCCTCCCAGTAACGCTTGGTGAGAAACGTCGTGTGCAGAGCAGGACAGTGTAGAAGATTTGAGGAGTCCATGACCTCTCCAGAGCTAAATAGAGTCCATATTGAGGATGGAACAAATAAAAGTCTATACAGATGGTTTCGAAGGCAGTCATGCTCGATGGCTAGGCGGAATTTAGCGACTGCTCTACGCCTTAGACCATTACACAAATTAAGGATAGCATTCTTCCAAGACGTATGGGAAACACGATTATAGAGGTCTTCCTGAGAATGGGCTTTGATAGATCTTTTGATAAGATTTTTAATGGAATGGGAGAGCATAGGACGAGAGAGAGAGGAATTTTCTGCATGATAAGAACATACTTTTGAGGCAAAAAATCAGCTTTCTCGTATCCTGGAACTCCACAGCGGGCATGAACTCACTGCAGGACTATAGTTTCTTCAAGTCAAGCCAGATGCTTTTCTGATGATGACGACAATCCAATATGTACTGTTATAGGATTATTATTAGAAACTATATCCAACAGACCAGCTCTGGAATCGCTTAGAATAACTGGTCTTCAGTAATATTGAAAATAACGAATTCTGCCAGTTATTATTAAATGAGTTTCAGATGGATATGTCAGAAAAAGTACTGTCCTGTTCTATCAAAAGATATTTCAAATAATGAGATCATTTATGCTGTTAAATATTTTTTCACCAGTTTAACTCATGTTAAGATTTAAGCTCAAATTACCCAGAAAGAATTAATAAAATGCGGAATAATATTTTTTTGAAAGATATTAAGCGTTCGTGATGTGTTTATTTAAAAATAGAAGAGGTATCAGAGAGATGAAGTACTTAAAATTACGAGAGAGCACCTCTGAGAGTTAAGTGGAAATTTGTCTTGATTATAAAAATCCTACAAGCGAGGAAATTGGATACTTCAAAGATAATTATAATTTTAAAATCAAATTTGATCAAAATATAAAATAATAAAATAAAGCTATTTATTTTAGGCTAGTTTCAAATTTTTTAAAAACATGTTTCTTCGATTTTATTCTCGGAAAGTGCAAATGTGCTTGTGTCTTTACTTTTATCCGAATTTACTCAGGTATTCCGTAGTAATTATGAACTATAAACAATTCAAAATTCTAGAAGAAACGAAGACGGATCTAAAAACTGCGAATATGTTTATAAAAATGAAAAATGCTAAAGCATGAGGAATTTTTAGACGACTATGCAAAGGTAAATGTGACTTTCTTGAATACCATTTATGTTATTCAAGACACGTTTTCAACTCTGCAGAATTTTGAGAGAAAGGTTGTGTGAATTTTATTTTGTGTGTTGTTTGCTGATGTGTTTCAGAAATAAGTATATTTCTAGAATCCATAAGTAAAGATTCACTAAATATGGGTTTTGCGGAGATCTACTTGGGACGGGGTTACGAGTCTGTGAAGGATAATAAGACTTCAAATTTAGAAATTATTATTTAGATGCTTTGTCTTTTTAAATAAAGAGGCGATAGTTAGGCATATTTTTCGATACAATCAAATTTTTAATGCTAAGATGTCAATAGTTTATATATATATATATAAACAGTATATATTCGTATAACATCATGAAACGCTCAGTGAAGCGGGTGGGTAATGACTAGTAAATAAAATAAAAGATAATATATTTGTGAGTATCCTGACAATCCGTAATACTTTGTTGAGGATAAAGCCGAGCAGAAATCTCTTTCCTTATAAATCTTTTGATACGCGCTGTATTGCTGAAGGTAAATTGGTGTAGTTTATTTTTGAGGATAAGCAGAAAGCAATGAAGAATAGTAAGCTTACCCCCCTGAAAAAAAAGATCCATTCGCAAACAAGAACTTAGGATGGGGCTATCGGAAAAAAAATTGAAGTACATTTTAGTTGAGGCAGAGAGAGAGCAAGATTGCACGCTGAAAGCTGCACCAATTATTTTGGATTACTTCATGGAAAAGCACCTGATTTATATGAGAATCACGAAAGCAATAAAACTGATGCCATTTAGTTTTTGAATGGAACAAACTGGGAAGTTGCATATCCATTGAATCTCAAAAAATTTGAATGAGATTTATCTAATTTTTTATGTGACTTTTTTTATGTAAATGCCCGGTCAAGCATGCAGTTATTGTTTTGTATTTACTTGTTAAATTTCGGAATCAGTAAATTTCTGAATTCAAGCTATCGTGTGTATTGGATGCGACTTCAATTATTTTTTGAAACTATACCGAATCCTGCGTGTTTAAATAAATAATAATAAAAAAAAATGGACTTTTCTATTTTCCAATTTTCTATTCTCCCTTCTTTCCATTAAAATATTTAATTATATAGAAGGAATACTTACATTTTGTTGTTTATTTTAATGATTAAGTTTTTAAAAGAAATATACTACAAATATATGTACAATTTTAATCTTTTACTTAAGTTAACGGAATACAGTAGAACCTGTTTTAGAGCTTTCCTTTTTTATGCAATTTTTTTTGTGCGATTTATTCTGTGAGGTTTTTTTTATGTGGTATATGAATTTCAAAGGCTTTGGCACCACTGTAAGGTTTTTGATCAATAAACCAGTGGCGCGGAGAATGTTAGGATCCCTCTTCAAAGTCAGGTTCAGTCTTTAATATCTTATAAATTGGGTAAATACGGATTTTGGCGTTAGTCAGGTCTTGCTCCCCCTCCCACCCAGTCAGGTGGGTGTTGCGGGGTGTACGTTATGTCACTGCATTGTACTTATATACACTTCAAGACGCTCTGTTAATTTGTTATAAACAGTCTTCGGACAATACACATTCAGTTGCTTTCTCTCAAAGCGCCAATAGCCCGCGCTTGATTGAAGACACAGTGACATTTTAAACAATTTAACAGATTATGAAGACGGACCAGAAGAACCGGATTCTTTGAGAGAGGATAAAATATATGCAAGGATACAGCTTTCCAACAATTCAGAACGCATTTTCTTAAAATGGATACTAATTCCGAAAGGAGTGTGACATTTCAAAAAGAGCTTCGATCATGCATATCTGGTTATCGTGACATTAACAAGCAACTGACCAATGTTTTCATGTGTAATTTAACTTTTTTTTTCGTATGGAAATACTTTCTCATAAATTTCGTAAGTAATTGGGGTATTTTTAAGTGCGACTTTTTTTTTATGCGTTCCCTCCCCACCTCATAAAAAAAAGTTTCTGTAGTATTTCGACGAAGTTGCTTGTTATATGTAAGAATTTATGAAATTTTCGAATATTTTTTGTGCGATTTATTTTATGCGGTCCCTATCTGCCGTACATAAACAGGTTTTCCTGTAGTTATATTTTATTTTGTTTATTTTTATGTTGATAAATATCTTTAAATTGTGCATATTTAATATATAATAAAACTTTGAATCTGTATTCTTGACCTCTAATCACTAACTCTGCGTGCATTTCCACTGGAATCGAATTATTTCATATAATTCCTACTGTGTGGCACCCTGAATTATATGATAGATCGGTTTGGAATTTCACAGCAACAAGGTTGCCGACTTCTCTGCTATAGGGTATAAAGAATATATCTGAATTGCCTACATTCGCGATTTTTCAGGGGTACTTATGGCTGTCGATTTGACGGTATTGAAGATCAATCAAACGAGGAAACAACGGACCTCTAACTATTTCAAATGACGAAAAAGAACTTGGAACCCTTTCTCCTTACTTCTATATCACGCAAAGGCGAAGATTTTGATCCTCGAGGATTATTGCACGTCGATCTCTCTAATCGAGAGATGTTTATTGGATCCAGGACTCAAACCAACTTGAACGCGAGCCACGGATTCCTTGCCATGACTATTCGGCTAACAGCAATAAATACCAAGTCGAATTTTCCTTTTGTCATATATCTTATAATAATTTCGACACGAGTAAGAGTTATGGCAACGACAACGTTAACATTCATTTGGTATTCAAAATAATTAGATATAAAATGATATTAGTAATTATGTTTACCTTATTGTATACGTGTAAATATTTTAACAACACCAAAAGAGACATTTCCACTTGATTTAAATATTTATTCACATTTGAAACATATTACTTCGAAAACTAGACTAAACAAGAAAAATACAGAGACATAACACTACAAATACTTTGAACACACTTTTCACAAATACAACACTAGTACATATTAAACAATAATCTAAGAAATTATACATCTGCTATTTATTACTCACGGTAAATGAAAAAAATTAACTAGTTTATCAGTGAAATGAATGTCTTTTTCCTTGCAGTAGTAGAATAGTAATTTGATCATTGTTAATTGAGATTAAGTGTTTACGAAATCTCCAAACCATGAAATATGGATTGCTCTTCTCTTTTAGAGTGTTAGATTTATTAGAAAAATTTCAAAAGTTTTAGCATATAATTTTGAAACTATCTTTAATCTATTTATTACTGAAATAAACTTAAACTCTTATTGGAATAGGTTGACACAATTGCCAATATAAAAATATTTTGTTTTATATTTTCCTGGTTTTTATAGGTCTCCACACTTTCATTAGTTGGAGTAAATTTGGTTATAAAATCAATTTGCGTATAAATTAAAAATATAAGAGATATTATGATTGATATTTATAAGTTCTGTGTAATAGAGAAATCATAGTTAAGACTGTAACTTCTTTCAAAATATATGGAAAAAAATTGAAATAAACACAAATATGAATCAAACTCTAGTTATTTTAATCATTTTTTCAACTAGTATTTATTTACATTTAAATAATAGCTTTCATATGAATCTAATTTTTGAAATTCTATCAAAAATGTATAAATCTACTTCATTTTTTTTAAATATTATTGTCGTATTTTTCACGCTTAGTTTGTCACTCTTATGTATATTTATATAAAGCGATTATTACAACTATATATTTAGAAATCTGTTTTTGAATTAGCAATCTCACGACTTTTCTATTTTCCTTTTCATAGAATATATACATAAGAGCTTGGTTAGAATTGGTAAGAGTACATTATGTTAGAATCACGGCATAAATCCTTAATAATTGTGTAAAAATATAAGCTCCTCTTCTGTTCTGCTTCAGAAATACTAGAAAATTCGTATTGATGGAGAAAATTTATGTGTATCCACTTTCTATTTGAAGCTTTTTATTTTAATAGTCTACTTTCTATTTTTGAAAGAGATTTCACTAATTGACATTTCAGCCTCATATGCTTATGCAATTATATGAAAATATATGGTTTCATATTTATTTTTTAAAGAATTCGAAGAAAAAGAAAACATTTTGTTCTTTTGTGAAGAATATTTTATATTATTAACAAACATAAAACTTTCTCAGAACATTATAATCAAATCAGGGTAGAGAGGAAGGTAAATTATTAATTGATATTATTTCATTTATGATTGAATGGGGTCTGATGGCTTCATTTTACTTCATGATATGTCACTGCACAAGCCTCTTAAGATCTATGCACATAAAAATGTCTCATATAAAGAGACAATTTATATTTTAACATTAACAAATGAAACTAACCATTTAAAAACCATTATTATGATATTACAGCTGTTTTTTATAACTTAAAATTTCACATTGTCTGATTTTTCCATTTCGACATTTCTAAAATTGTTAAAAATTGTAAGTAAGATGAATTAGAAAGGTAATCACACACATGAAAAACTTCACAGCAATTTTATGCTTATTGTTCTCAAATTTAATTGTCGTTCTTGTAATTTTAGTATACTTGATAATTCAAGCCTAAATACCTATAAGAAAATATAGAATAGCTATTGAATAGGTATTGCTTTTAGTATTGAAATAGAAAATGATATTGTGTTAACTTCTGCATTCCTTTTATGAGAATGCATTTTAGTTTTTTAAATCAAACTATACCTGTATATATGAAATGGATGTAATAACCGGTAAATATAATGCCGGTATATGTAATTGATGTACGCAACTATTTTTTTTTTCCTTTTTTTTATTTGAGAAAAAATAAAATTTTGCAAAATTTGAATCGCGTAATTAGCTTTAAAGGACAGAGGATAAAAAAATACCAAATGTTCCATAAATAATAATGATAATAAACGATTTAAATTATATACGGTATTATTATTGAAATATTGCAATAAATTATTTTCACTGTCATCAAAATTAATCTCCTTGTCAGTTTTTTTATGCATATTTTTAAATAAAGGAAAATAGAACTTTTAACGGTTATTATTTAAATATCATATTCAATTTTTTTTTCAAAATGGAATTTGTTGGTATGCTGCTACATTCAAAGAGTTCTTTTTGATTAAGATAAAAATGAAAAAGTATATATTTGCTTAGCTTCTCAAGAAAAAAGAATTTCAATATGTCAAAATTCTAAGATATATGCTCCTCTTGCGTGACACAATTACAAAACCTCTCTTCAAATTATTTATTTAATTCAGAAAAATAACTCGATTTATTACTTGAAATTTCTTAAGTTTTCGAAAGTTTTAAGCTACAAAGCACGGATTTATTTCGAAAGAAAATTCTGATGATTTTTTCTATAAAATTTGTAAATTAATTAGATATGTATAAAAATTACTCTTAACACTAAAATTCATTCTTATATGCATCCAACAAAAATTTGGATTTCGGCATTCAAAATCTTGTCCTCTTAAAACATTTTTTTTCGTACGTGTCGTTTGTCTACTATGAAAATTCAAATAATTCTTTTTAATTGCTAAGTATTAAAATGAAACAAAAATTTTATTCAAAATTCTGCAATGAGTTTCCTTACTTTCGCGAAAAAAAGGTTTATATTTTCGCGCATTGTAAGTTTTTTAATATTATTTTTCCTTTTAATGAGCCACACATGTTATGAATGAACATCTGTTTTAATCACTTACTTGTTACACGAGTTTTATACCGATACGGATCAATAAAAATAGAAAAGAAATAACATACATATTTTTCATTAGTTTTTCATCTCTACTATTAAGTAGATAGCCAATACATAGGTAAAGATTAAAGGGTTCCTCATATTTTCTAGGATGAAACATATGCCACTTTTTTATATTTGAAACGTATAAATGCTCTCAAATGTATACCAATACAAAACATGATCTAACAATATTTTTATCCAAGATAATTCGAATAAGATTCTTGTGTGTGTGCTACTTTTAATGTACCTAATTTGACAAAAAAAATTTAAATTAATGAATACGTTTCGTTAATTGTTTTCATAAAACATCAGACAGAGTATGTGTAACTCTGTCATCATGACTATAAAAGTTTACAGTTAAAAATACTTTTTTACAAAGCATTGGCTTTTTTTAAACTTTTGCCATCGTTAAAAATCTTTGACAAGATGAATACTTCACAGCACTTTAATTTTTTCATCGCATTTAACAACAATGCAGAGTTTAATTGTAAACTTGCCGTGATGATCATCTGCGGGCAAATTTAGAAACTGGTCACTAAGATACTGGGTACGCGTGGCTTATCTGAAGCAGTAGAAGTGGTGGGCTTAAATTCTTCCACTAGACGTTGTCCATCGCGCTTATATTTGGAAGTGTCTTCCGGAATGCTCAACCTAGATCGCCTGAGACTGGAACTGGGGCTGTGACAAGGACTCTTAATCACGTTACTCAGATCTGGCATCACAGTTGCGATCACTGTAGCGATGGTGTTGGCGAAACCCAAAGCCGGACTCTCTTTACTGACTGGCAAACTATAACGAAAATTACATATAATTAACTTTATTAAAAATATAATGGACTATTTTCTTTTGACTTTTCATCGTAGTATGAATTTTAAATACTGTCAAATCCGGCGTATAACGTGCACTTTTAACACAAAAAATAAGTCCTGAATTTAAGGGTGCGTGAAATAAACTGGGTATAAAAAGATGGCTTCAAAATTTTAAAAAAAAGAGATGTGCATAAAAAAAATGTTTACTTACTGTTTATTTAAAACAAATGCCACACCTTGTGAACTTAAGGTATCCGACTACGTTCGGAACCGTGATTTTAAAAAGG
>BMAV01011946.1:153694-169273 GCA_019973955.1 Trichonephila inaurata madagascariensis | reverse complement strand
CTAGAAATATGCAGAACGGGACAGATCATTCCCACCTTCGACCCCCCCTCCCCATATTATTGGTAATATTATCCCTGTGCGGGGGTGTTGAAATTTATTTAAATCGTGATTATCTCAGGTTTGTCTGGTCCGATTGACTGAAGGTTAGTATCGTTCAACTCTGCTCGTGACCGCCTTTCGTCCTTGGCCCAGCTTGCCCTGCTAAAGATTTTTAGAAAGATTTTAATCTTGTTATGCCAAAAAAGTATAACTTCTTACGTGCGTGAATAAGTACACACACATATTTTTTCACTCAAAAATTTTTTAGCAAAAAAAGAAAAAAAAAATACACAGTGGCATCATTTTTCTGCATTATCGCTACTAACATCGGGCTATTTTTGTAGCGTGCAATTAGTTTAAAGAAAACACTGAGGTAAAACTTGGTGCCCAGCGATGCAAACCATTGTAGCACTGTCTGCAATGTTGTTTTTATTTGTGGATGTGAAAGAACGCCCTCTTCGACGTTCATCCTTCTTTCACTGAACATACAACACCAGCAACCAACTATTTGATGGACATGACCTCTCCCCAATACACGGTCTGTAGGCATCATTCCATTTGTATCAGATGACACCATGCATTTCCATAGGTGGCCACAATATCAGAAAGCGTCTGTCTGCCATCGGGATATGTACTCATATAACCTTGGGCATACCGATCTACTGCTACTTTCTAATGCATATGTAACATTCTGCTTCTGCTGCATATCTACCATTCTGCTTCTGCTGCATAACTACCATTCTGTCTCTGATACTTTGTATATGTACCATACCTCTTATATTTCCGCTTAATACATCGTTGAACAAACAGTTCCATATGAAGATTGTTTGTTTTCCCAGGTGGACTTTTCACCAGGTACCAGGTGTCTCTTTCAAAAAAGTAACAAAATTTGTTTTCGGAATGTCCCTCATTATAGTACTTGCACAATAGAATATATATGTGAAGATTTTGAAAATTAATTTGGTGATCTCGTTTTTCCAAATAAAATGTATTTACCTATAAAATGTGTTATTAAAAATACTATATTATGTTTTTAAAATCCAATACACCTTTTTTTGAAAACAGAATTCAGATAATTAAACTCCGTATTACCTTGGTCTCTGGACTTGTAGTTTCTCTTTCGTGTTGGCTGTGTATGAAGACCAGGTAGATGTCCTGGTCCTTAAGCACTGCTGAGCCTTCCACTTCACCCACTCCTGTATAGAGCTGTACAGTGCAGGAACTCTACCCAGGAGCAAGACAATTGCACCGTCGAGGTTCTGAAGGTGAGGTAGAAAAATTCTCAAGTTGTTAATTAAACTTTTAAGTAAGCAACACATTTTAAAAGTAAGTTAATCATGAATTTTACTTTCCAATTACTGTTGTTAAACATAATGGTCAAAATAATCTACTCTTACTTAAACTAACCACGACAATTAAGACAGGTTTCATGAAGAAAATCTAATAAGTGAATTTGAAAAAATCCAGAATATATTTCAATTCTCACATGAATGATTCAGGAAGATTTAAAAATAGTTGAAGTGGAAAATATGAGTTTAAAACTTATTAAGACTTCGTGAAAACTTTAAATATATATATATTTATTTAAGACAATACAGCACTTAGATTTTAAGAATGTACATTAATTATTTTCTGTGAATTTAGGAGGGGTCGTCTTTGGATTTTTACATTAGTGCTTTGAAAAAAGGTAATATAGTTAATCCAGACATAACAAACTTTATTTTTATCTTAACTTCATATAATTTAAACAATGACATTTTCTTTACAACTCCTTGGTGAGAAATGTCTCTTGTTGAGGAACTTTCGAGCGAATAGTTTGCAATGTTTTTTTTCGTAGCTATTATATTAGAATGGTAGATAATGTCGCTGTTGCAATATTTTAACAAGTTTTGAGAAAAACAAATAAATACTACTAGTCATGAAATTTAAGCATTTCAGGTAGACTTAAACAAGTAGGGAGTATATTCTACCATTACAACAAGGTTAGAAGGAATTGTCATCCCACATGACCTCCTAATTTTGAACCATGGTCATGTGACGAAGACGACAAATGTGCTGTGGCACCCCCTGTCCTAACTTCCACACCAAACCAATGGGATAAAAATTGAGCTTCGACAAATTTAACGGACAATGAACCCCTACACGGCGGGTCTTCAGTGGTACTAGGCTCAAACTCATGACACGGCAGCCACAAGTCCGTTACCTTGACCAATAAGCTACCACGACCATTCCAATTAGATGAAATAGGGTTTTGTATTTAAGGTATCCGACTACGTTCGGATCCGTGATTATAAAAAAGTGCGTAAGTGCATAATTCTCATGATATTTAGTCTCACTTAGATTAGAATACATGTAAAAAATTGTTATAAGGATATTTTGACAAAAAAAAAAATTATTTAAATACAATATTTCGGCAAAAAAAATTAACATAAAATGACCAATTTTCCAAATATTCTCCTTTTGCGAAAAATGCTTCTATTATAATAATATTTTGCCTGTATAAAGCTCCAACCTTTGTACCGAGGCTCAACTAGAATTTTTGAAATATATAACTTAGAAGTGGGTTTATCCATATTTTACGTCTACAGAGGGGAGCAATTTTAAGAAAAAAACGCCAATAATTATATATTTAAATTGGTGGTAACTCTGAAAATAATGTCAAATTTTCAAAAATTTTAATTGCGCCTCGGTAGAGAGGTCTGAGCTATATACAGGCAAAATTTTATTATAATAGAAGCATTTTTCACAAAAGGAGAACATTTGGAATAAAGATTATTCAAAGTTAATTTTTTTTTGCCAAAATATTGTATTTAAATAATTTTTTTTTTGTCAAAATGTGTCCTGAAAACAATTTTATACATGTATTCTAAACTAAGTGAAACTTAATATCATGACAATTATCCATTTAATGCGCTATTTTAAAATCACGGTTATGAACGTAGTCGGATACCGTAAGTGCTTATGAATCTATAATTAAAGTATCCGACTACGTTCGGAACCGTGGTTTTGCAAAAGTGTATAAATGGATAATATTTATGATATTTAGTGTCACTTAGATTAGAATATATATATAAAATTGTTTTAAGGATAGTATTACAATGAAAAATTATTTAAGTACTATATTTTGACAAAAAATGAACATAGAATGACCCATTTTCAAAATATTCTTGTGTGAGAAATGCTGCTATTATAATAATATTTTGCCTGTCTATAGCTCAGACCTCTGTAAGAGACTCAGCTAGAATTTTTGAAATATATAACTTAGAAGTGGGTTTATCCATGTTTTACGACAACAGAGGGGAGAAATTTTAAGAAAAAAACGCCGATCATTATATTGCAAATGATTGTAACTCTGAAAATAATGCGAATTTTTCAAAAATCATACCTGAGCCTCTGTACAGAGGTCTGCGCTATATACAGGCAAAATAGTATTATAATAGAAGCATTTTTAACAAAAGGAGAACATTTTGAATAAAGGTTATTCTAAGTTACTTTTTTGCCGAAATACTGTTTTTAAATAATATTTTTTTGTCAAAATGTCCTTAAAACAGTTTTATACATGCATTCTAATCTAAGTGAAACTAAATATCATGAAAATATTCCATTTATGCGCTTTTTTAAAATCACGGTTTCGAACGTCGTCGGATACCTTGACGGCTTTTTCGATTTCCAAAATTTTTTCACCCCTTCTGGACATCGCTTCACAACACACAACTCTCACTCTCCTCCCCCCCGGCAGCCATTTTGAGCCATTATCCTCACTTCTCAAGAGCTAATGGGAAGACTCTCTCTTCGCTGGATTCGCACTTTCAATTTTTCGTCAATTACGTGCAACATTATTAATCATTTCAGAAAAAAACTTAAAAGATACGAAATAATTGAACTTTAAAAAGTAGAACATTTCACCTCTATTTTATTAAATCAGTTAAGAACATAGGTCTCATTTTTAAAAGTTATTGTAAATTTTATAATAATGTAGTCATTTTCAAAATGTGTTGGCTGAGCTATATATATATATATATATATAATTCAAATATTACCCAAAACATACATAAAAAATTTCCTTTAGTTATTTTCATAACTTTTTCAATAATCTCTGTCTATATTTTGAATAAAACTTATTTTTTTATGTTCAGTTCCTGTACACTGGAAGTGGTATCTGTTCTTACTAAAGCAATCGTACTTATAAACAAAAAAAAGTATATTTTTTAAACTTTGTTGAATTGAAAAGTAATTTAAAACTATAAAACCTTTTTGTCAAAGTTTAACTAATCCGTGGTCCGTGGTTTTATGGTAATATATTTTGAGTAGTCAAATATACTTTTAATAAAATCGTTCTGGACAGCTATGTAGAAAGCTTTTAACAAAACTTTAATACGTTTTATTCCTAATTCCTTTTATTATAATTTAAGTTTGTAACTTTGTTACCCGTTTTACATTTTAAATACTATAATTTTATAAAAAATGTATTACATATTAACCGAACTGCTAAACATTATTGGCACTTTTTAAGGTTCTAATTAATAAATTCGCGATATCATTAAATAAATTTTTTCAGAAATTTTCTTCTTTATATTTTTAACATTTATTCTAGTATCTTGATAAAAACTTAATGGAACTTTTTTTATAATACAAAGAGAGAAATTATCAGCGAACAATTTTCTTGATTAAAATCTTTGGGGTGGAAGAAAATAAAAAAGAAGCAATTTCTCGCTTTTTTAAAGATCTGAATTTACTAACAAGTACTTTTCGAGATACATTTAATTGGGGAAAATATTTGCATAGAGATTGATGACCAAGCAATCTCGTTATCAAAATATACTTTGATGATGTATTTAATTTATGAGCATCATCATTTATCGAAATATTTGATTTAATTGCTCCGCTAATATATTTTGTCTTACTAAAGAAAGTTTCATTTTTTAATTACATATTTCGCTATTCATTTAATTGTATGTATTCTATTATCCCTACACTCATTAAATTTGGGTGTCAATTAATAAGAAAATTTTTCATCAAGATATACTTTAATTTTTTTTACAGGAGAGTTCTGATACATATAATCTATTTAATTTGTGACATAAAACTATAAAGAAAAAACTCTGGAAATATGCCAAGGAAGTTCTAACCTGTATCATATGGGCCACATCTTTCTGGTTGCTCTCCCGGACGTTGTGACCGTTGATCTCCAAAATTTGGTCCCCTTGAGAAATGCGGCGTCCATGTCTCGCCGCGATACTGCCTGGCTGCTGCAACAAACACCCCCACTGTAGTCCGAAAGCAATGCTGTATAATACAGTATTTATATCCTATTATCTACTTTACAAGAATATGCCATGGTTAAATCCGGTTTTTTTATATCTCACTGTGAAGTAACACAAGGGCTTTGGTGATGAACCTCGTAAATTTGAACCATGGTCAAGGAATGAGGACGACACCCCAGCTGAAACCCCCTCTCTGAATTTCTTCACTACAGAAATAGAAGCACTTTGACCCTTTATTGATCTAATGTGCCTCAGAGACTGTCTACACGTATGTCTTTAAGGTATCCGACTACGTTCGGAACCGTGATTTTGCAAAAGCCTATAAATGGATAATATTTATGACATTTAGTGTCACTTAAATTAGAAAATGTGCATAAAATTGTTTTAAGAATAGTATTACAACAAAAAATTATTTAAGCACAATATTTTGACAAAAAATGCACATAGAATGGCCCAATTTCAAAATATTCTCTTTTTGTGAAATTGCTTCTATTAGAATAATATTTTGCCTATATATAGCTCAGACCTCTGTACAGAGGTTCAACTAGAATTTTTTAAATATATAACTTAGAAGTGGGTTTATCCATGTTTTACGACAACAGAGGGGAGAAATTTTAAGAAAAAAACGCAGAAAATTATTTCAATGGGTTATAACACTGAAAATAATCTGAATTTTTCAAAAATCATAGTTGAGAAAGATCTGAGATATATACAGACAAAATATTATTATAATGGAAGCATTTTTCACAAAAGGAAACATTTTGAAAAAATGTTATTCTAAGTTAAATTTTTGCCGAAATATTGTAGTTAAATAATTTTTTTTTGTCAAAATGTGTCCTTAAAATAATTTTATACATGTATTCTAATCTAAGTGACACTAAATATCACGAAAATTATTCATTTATGCGCTTTTTTAATATCGCGATTCCGAACGTAGTCGGATACCTTAATGGCACTAGGTTTCAAACTCGAGACTCGACAACGCCAGGCACAAATTCATGACCTTGACCATTCTGTTACTGCGGCCAACCAAGGCACACTAAACAATAATTTTCATAATAATTAATATTTCTCTAAACAAGCTTTACTAACAAGTTGTACCAACTGGAAGACAATAAGTTTTTGAAATTTAAAAAAAAAATATAAAAAAAAAAAAACCCAGAAAAAAACAGCAGTATATTCAAAAATGATTATCTACCGGATATTCATTACATAATTTAAAAAACTCTTAATGTCATTCATGGACAATTTCCTTAGAATCATTTGTGATATATCTTCTTTCCAAGAAATACAGCCAGTCACCAGTCAAGGCTGTCTCGGTCAGCTAGGACCATCTTGATCTATTTGATGTTATGTTCTCCCATCGGTAAACTTCCAAGTCCTTCAACTACTTTTGTTCTTTATCCATCCACCTTGTCCTCGGACTTCTCTTTTCTTTTTTCCTTCTGGAGTTTGGAAAGTTATTTTCTTAACAGGATTTTCATCATTATATCGAAATTCATGTCCCAGCCATCTTGTTCGGGAACCTTTGATCACTTTTGACTATGTTGGGTTCTCTTTTATTTCGAATGAAGTTCAAGGTTGTATCGTATTCTCCAGATTCTGGTTTCTCTAATTGCACCAAAAATTTATAGTAAGAGTTTTCTCTCAAAAGTCGTCAGTTTTTCTTTGTCTTCTTTGTAAATTGTCCAGCATTGTGTGATATATGTAATAATATTAAATATTCCTTAAAATGCTTATTATTTATTTTATTTTTTATTTATTTTTTCAAAAAAAAGACTGAAGATTTTAAAAGGCCAGTTAATTTTCAGTTTCTTTATATGAAATTTTTTTTATACAAGAATAAGTTACTCTTTTAAATCTTGAAATTATTTTAAGTACGAAAGAGCAAAATATTTATTGTTACGCAGGTTTCTAATGCAAATAACATTTAAGTTATATAATAGAACAAAATTTAGTAATAATTAACTATACAATCAAATAGTATATTAAGATACTAATATTAAGTAACGCACATAATAAACGTTTTATTTAATGTAATGAAAAATATTATGCTCTTATTTTTAGGAATTAGTTGTAGGCATATTTTTTTTTTAAAAAAAAAACAATATTTTTCCTAGTATTTAAACTGTGCTTGTTAATCTAAAGAAAATGAAAAACTGGATGAAAACTGGAATTTAAGAACAAAAAAATATAAAAAAATGTATAAAACACACAGACATGTTATCAATCAGGATAGATCAGATAAGAAAATAAATATCTTTCTCAGCAGTTAAGATTGACTAAAGCTGCTATTTATTTTGTTTTAATGTGTACTTAAAAGGAAAATAAATTGCTCCAGATTTTTCATTATGTCATTAATTGACAATACAAATTTATTATACCCACGGAAATACTATCAAGTTTTCATTTCAATTTCTCAGGTTATTATGTTTTCAATTAAGTGTGCTTCTAAAGTTACGAAAACTCATTTAAAATTTCTGTCTTTAGATGCAGCTTGTTGATATGTGTAAGATTAATTACGTTGGTAATTAATTTAATTATTTTGTAACAGCCAGATATTGACAGCAACAGTTTACTTTCAGAAGCATAATTAGTTACCTAAATCTACCCTGGAATAGGAATTCATTTATTCCAAACCCTAGAAAATCATTCTTGAAATTGAAATTTAACTGATATGAATGTTAAATCAGAAGTAAGAAATACATATAAACTCTGCAGGTGTGTAGGAATATTACTTTAGTGATAAATTGTGTCTGAATCTTGATATCCATCCTTTGAAAACTCAAATTTTAATTTACAAAGTATGAAATAGCTGACTAGAGATGACCACTTTCTCAAAACACAATTATAAAATACAGCTCATGGAAATGAACCATGATGTCAGAATTTTAATATTTAGAATTATTTTTCAGATCCAATTGGTTGAGTTCCAACTCAAAAAATTCATTTAATAAGAAAGTATTGTTTTAATACATTGGAAGTAACTTATGTCAAAATTTAAAAAAAAGTAAATGAAATGAAAAAACACGATCTATTTTTGCTTCTAAATTAAAATTGAAGTAACATTAATTGCTTCATTTTCTTTTGAATTTATATGTTACTATATAAAAGAGTTTAATAACTTTCCTTTATTTTTGAATACAGAAAAAACTTATAAATGTAGAGATAAAAAAAATAAAAATAAAGGACTTTCAAGGAAAATATTAAACCTATACATACCACATACGTCACAAAAACACCCCGCCCGTTCCTGTAAATAAACAAATAATATATATATAAAAATTAAATCAATTCCTACTTAGGTCAAAAAAGAAAAATTTTATTTTAGTTACTTTTTATTAAATATATACAATTAATATGAATATGTATAAACATATGAGGGAATCACAATATTAAGTGACAAGATAGAAAGAGATTTTCCATTTTCCTTTCTATATACTGTGTTGGACTATATTTTTTGTTACTATTTATTGATTTATTAAATTTAATTATTTCAATAAAAATGTATAGTAAAAAAGAAATAACATTCTCAGAAATTATGCCATCCCTGCTGGGATTTGAATCCCTGGATTAGAAGACCAACACGCTATCCATTGCACAACAGGGACACAACGAACGTTTTTCCTTTCTATATTTGCTGTTGGACTATTATTTTTGTTTGTTACTATTTATTCATTTTTAAATTTAATGAATGAACTAATATTTGAAAAAACTGTATGAACATCAAGTGTTATCCTCTACAAGTTTAAAAAAATGTATTTGAACTTGAATGGAGGAATAGAAAGTATTTTATTAACAATTTAAAATCTGAACAAGATATATATCTATATATATATATCTATATAGGGAGAGAGTGAACTAATAGTAGGAATTGAAAAAGATATAGTTAATCCATTTTGAAAAAGTTTTGAATTAACAATTATAATTTGAATCATTTAAATTATTTTACTGAGTCTGCATACTTTTAAAACACATAATCGACTCCTTAAAATTTTCTATGCAGTACACCATTCTATGTTTGGTAAATTATTTTAATGGTGGTTTTAATTAAGTAGGTTGTAAATAAACATGCCTTACAGCAAAAATACATCAGGAAAAATCGTAATTGTGGCAAGATTTTGCTTAAAAATTTGCATTTAGAGTTCAAGTGTTCTAAAAAAATTTAAATTGAGATATTAGTGTAAAGAAATAGATGCACCCTTACCTTAAGTCTGCAAACTAAAAGCGAAATTCATGTTAAGTTACAATTAATAACATTATATATCTCAATGACACTAATCTTGGATTTCAAAAACACCATTATGGATTAGAATAGAAAATGTAATCTTTTTTATGCTTTCTAATTTAACTTTTTTTAAGTAAATGTGTGCTCACTGATAGGAGACCAATTTATGGAACAGTAAGGATTGTTTAGAACATATAAGAACAAAAATAAAAGCAGATCATGCAAGTGAGGGATCTGGGCGCATTTTTTATGTGTGTTTGCAATGAGTAATTACTAATAGAAAACTGTACATATATTTTTGTAACTGTAATGGTAATCCAATATTTTTCAAAGCTTAGAAACTATTCAGCGTAAGAAATATGCAATTGTTTTTAACAACTAGAATCCTTTAAGAATAATTTATCTTTAATTTAATTTTTTTGTATAACAACATTTTTGCGAAGAAATCGACAAAATTATTTGAAAGAAATGTGGAAATAATTTTAATATAAATTCCAATTCATGTCTTCAACTTAATATTACAGAGCGCTGTATGTTAAAGAGCAAACCAAATATTGTAGATTCGAGTTTTGGTTTAATTATTAGTGCACAACTATAAGGTAACAATTATTTATTAAATTAGATTAGGTTGCACAAAGACAACAAATAACATTAACAACTATTAAGGACGAATAACCACACATTCTTTCCTCACTTAAACTGTATTAAAAGTGAGTGATCACTAGAGGATTCTTTTTGAGCCTTAGAAAGACAGTTACAGTTATTACGGAAAGAGCGGTTACAGCATGACACTTTTAAATTAAAATTTGAAAAATAAAATAAAAATAGTAAAGAAGTGTTTTGAGCCTAAAATACTTACGTTCTTTGCATGATGCTGATACCGATGCTGTCTTTGATGCTGAATTTTCTCAATTCCACAGTAATGAACTTGGTGGGAGCTATACGTGCAAAAAGCACAGTCAAATGCAAGCTTGATTTAAAATTGCAATTGATTATTTGAAATTCTTAAGTTTTCAAAAACTACAAAAAATCTATAAGGATATGAAGGAAAATTGAATCTGTATGAAAAAAATGATGAATCTGCATCACTTCATACTTTTTTATTAACACCCAACCAAATACATCTTAATATACCTATATTCTCTCATTTCAAGTACTACCCTAACTCTATCAACAACAGAAGACCCCATGCCACCCACACACTACCCACATGCACTTTCTTCTCGACTCTACAGACTCCTGCTCCACTGTGTGCTAACTTCGGGATTTTTTAATCATTGTTATTATTCATTAACATACCATACCTTATATTTCATGAAGGTATGAACTTATTTTTCATACCTTATTATTCATGATTCTATATTCCAGATCATTTACCGAGATTCCATTTAAGAAGCCGTTCAAATCGTTATATATATATAAATAGGATGTCTCAAGATTATTAGGACGAACTTTATGGAGAGGTAGGGGACATCAAAAGGTTAGCAACCCATGGCTAGGTGAGTCAGCGTTAGATGCATTGAACGAAACAGATTTGCATTAAAGCAGTCAATTGAGCTTTCATTTCCCGCAGAGGAGTATGGAACGTTTTACGATCACCGAGCTGGCAAATATGCATCTGATTTACAGATTTGCAGAAAGAAATGCACGAACAGCAGAAAGATTGTATCGTGAATGTTACCCATAGAGAGATGTACCGAACTGTGGCATGTCACAATTTTTGTGAATATGAATTATTACGAGGTAACAGGCATAGTGAGGGTGAGGCACGAAAGATTAGAACTCCCAGCATGGAATAAAATGTATTAGATATCGTTCAAAGGAGTCCGAGTACCAGTATACAAGTCGTTGCAACTTCTGTTGGAGGATCTTGTAGTAGTGTGAATCGTGTTTTGCAAAGTGAAGGCTTATACGAATAACACAGCGTTTCTCAAAATGTGGGGTGCGCCTCCCTAGGGGGGCGTGGTAACTCTACAAGGGGTGCACGAGCATATTGAAAAATTCGAAAACAAAAGGTTTCTTAAAAAAATTATTAGTTTACTGAAAGTAAACAAATAAAATACATTCTGACATAATAAAAAATAAAACACACATTTACACTTATATGATACAGCACTTATATGATATGTTTCAGTATTGTACAATGTATTTTATAATTAATTTAACCATACTAAGTTAAAAACAAGTTTAATAATTACCAGTGACCCCATGGACTTGTGTTATATATAAAATAAAATACAAAAATTAACACTTATGTTGATAATTTGTATGGTTAATATTAATCTCTTAACTGCCGATTAATAGTTACACTATTTGCTCCCCAATGCCACCATTTTACACGTAGGGGCGCGTATATCATGTATGGGAGTTGGGAAGAAAAGGAATAAATAAGAAAATCCTCTGAATTAAGTAAATCCTTCGCAAAATACTATTAAGGTCCTTTTATTGCATTCCAAAGTCTTCGGAATAACTTTATGGATAGCAGGGCACAAAAAAAGATCTTACTTCGGAAAGACGTATATATACGTCAGGGACAATTAACGCTTTGGCTGGGCGAAACGTTTGTATACGTAGGTGTCACTGAAGAAATTAAATTCGTATTGTGTTTATCGCGTCAAAGTGTAATATTATTGAATCCAATACATTTTTATTGTATAGAGGGGAGCGAGATGAAATTTATGATTGAATACTGGGTCGCAAGTCCTGAAAGTTTGAGAAGCACTGACATAACATCTTCAAAGAGTGTTGCTACAGCACATGTAATATCTTCTACCAATAAATATTTCAGATAATCTCAGTATTGTGTCTCTTCGGTTCTTTTGCCAGTCATACTACTTTCCTATGACGTTTCCGACCATGGATTGCTATGCAAGTATAAATCCTTATGACGTACCTTACCACCCCATAAGGTAAAGTTACCCACCCTGCATATGTGTGTGGTGAAATATGCTTCAAATTTTTTTACAGAATGAGAGAAATGAATTGTATTTTACAAAGAGTATAACATTGATGTCCTATTCTTTTTTTTGAGAAGATTATTTCTTAAAGTTTGTTTTTATAAATAGGTAGTCCATTTTTCCTTTAATCATTGTTAATCAAATAATCAATGACGAAGTTAATTGCATTAATCAATAAATTAAAAAAAAATTATTTAAAGGGCATGGAATTAAATCTTACACCCAAACAACATTTCGGAAAAGGATCGGAATGAAATTATTATTTGTTGTGAAATATCAATAACTAAAATTTAAATAGTGTTACGCTAGAATTTTCAAACCAAAAAATTTCATTTATTTTATTTACGAATCACATATTTAAATTAATAGAATTAAATAACTTATTTTATGGTTATTGTTTCAGTAGTCTTTCCACATGAAATATTACGAAAACAAATAAAAGACAAATGAAACAGGAAAAGCGTAATGTTTACATATGCATTAGTTACCTTCTTATATATGAATACAATTTCACCTTCTATCCCTCGAAAAATCAAAAGGTACTGTTTTCCTTTCTTCCAAAATGCATTTCCATAGCATAAACCGATTTCAAAAAGGTTTGGGAGCGAAACTAAAGTCATACTTTTATTCTGTGAAAGTTATGCAAAGCATGAAACTGTTGGAATATTTTAAAGTATCAGACACAAACTTTATTTAAAGTACCTACAGATAAGACATGCATATTTCACGCTAAAAATCAGCTTACTTTTCAGTACACAGTGCTTTTTCCTAAAAGTCCAAAACATTCGGAGAAAGCATAGTTTCTTCTGCGATAAATCTAATGTATTTATTTGTATGCGATGTTATGCTTTTAAATGTTGATATAATGTAATGTTCCTCAACCATATCAAGAAGAATTCTTCAAATAGAGATGGGATTTTCATACTGTGGTACATATTAATAAGGGTTGCTGCAAAGATTTTCTTCTATGCTTTTTCGGTGAAGGTAGTAGGCAGATTTGAAGTGCCTATTTGTGGCTCTACAACAGCGTTTCTCAAACTGTGGGGCGCCCCCCCCCCCTTCGTTTGCATGATAACTCTACAAGGGAGTGCGAGCATATTGAAAAGTAGAAAACAAACCATTATTTAAAAAAATTATTAAATTACTGAAAGTAAACAAACAAAATACACTCTGACATAATATGAAAAATAAAATACACATTTACACTGATAAATTACACTTATAAATGTATCAGTGCTACACAATGTATTTTATAATTAATTTAGTTAGAATTAATTAGTTAAGAATTAATTAGTTATATTAATTAGTTAAGAAAACATTTATTAATTAACAGTGATTGTCATATATATATATATAATTAAAAACAAAAATTAACACTTATCTTTTTTTATCGGTTTATAATTAATCCCTTAACTGCCAATTAAAAGTTAACACGATTCGCTTCCCAATGCCATCAGTTTCCACGTAAGCGCACGTATATGATGTATAGCGAGGGGAAAGAATAAAGAAGCAAAAAATTCTGAAATAAATAAATCCATTATAGACATTGCCAAGATTCTTTAACTGCATTCCAAAGCCTTCGGAATAATTTTATGGTTTTAGCAGCGCACAGAAAAGATTCTACTTCGGAAAGAACGACGTTTACTCGACGTTTATATACATCTGGAGCAATTAAGATGTTAAAGACGTGTCGTAGTTTTAGAGTCAAATTATAGTATTATTGAGTTCAATACATTGTTATTGTATGAGGAGGGCGCGATGAAAATTATGATTGAATATTGGGTAGCGAATGTTCCAACTTTGAGAAGAACTGCTATACAAACATGCACAATTGCCATTGTGCAACAAAGAAAACCATTCTGGACCAGTTAGCAACAAGTAATCTCACCCTTTATGTACTTCAATCTTTTGTGGAAAAAGTAATTGAAAACAGCGATGACGTGCATTTTACTGTCTACTATGGCTTTTTACCTTCCCCCTGGCCTTTGAAGGGGACGAGAGGGGCTATATTTAAAACAGACACTAAGCAGTTGATTAAGATTTGGATAAATAAATTGTGTAATATGTAAATATGAAATATGTTCTTTGAAATTATATTACCAATATATCAACCGGGTGTATCAGTAACGCAATTAGAAAGTTTCAGGAAAAAACAAAGTACTCCTAGTCGATGGAAAATCACATAAGAATACCTGGTCAGAAAGGTTTTTCTGTCGCGATTGTGAAGACACAAAACATGAAGAAGATAGGATGAGAATAGGCAAGGAAATATTTTTATTAGTACAGCAAACATGCTAGGAAATTATTGATTGGTGTTCGCGATAGATGGAGCTATGTAAACCTCAAAACATCATATGATGGTGTACGCGCTCACGTGGTTTTTGCTGCCTCGCTAGCTGTGAAACTTCATTTCGCCTGTTGACAGTAAGATGGAACGTTACACGAATGCTGAGCTCGTTGATATACATCTGGCATATGGGGACCACTGACTGCAATGAACGAACCACACAGCGGTGGTTGGTCCAACATCATTTCAGGAGGCAAACTCAACCACTCTTCTTTGCATGCTTGCACATAGATTGACAGTGGATACTTCATCGTGGACACGCAGGAACCTGAGCGATGAGTAAAAACGTTAAACAACAGTATGCTAAATCTGGTACTGAACAAACCATATATAAATGTGTGGGCTATCGCCAGTCATGTAGGGTTTTTTTCATATGACTGTCGAGTGGATCCTGCATACTAATTACTCCTTATCTCTACACCCGTACCTTCTCGACATGCACAAATATCGTCTCTTTAATGTTCTTTTTTTAGTTTTTTACTGACTAAGAGCATGTTTTCTCCTCTTATTAGTATCATGTCTTTCGTGTCGTCAATACCGTGCCAGAAAAGCGTTTCCGACCATACATCCTTTTTGTAATGATTCTCTATGACAGAATTGTCCAGTTGAGAATGAGAATTCCAGTTAGATATTATTTTTGACACATAATAAAAAAAGCTATTTTTTCACTACTTGATTTAATTAAATTTTAAATTTTTAAGTTTTTAAAAAATGTTCTTACTCGTTAATATATGGTCTTGTTTG
>BMAV01011946.1:140639-153021 GCA_019973955.1 Trichonephila inaurata madagascariensis | reverse complement strand
CCTGTAATTTTAATTTCTCTAGTAAAGTTTTTGTTTAAATAGGATAAACATTTTACTGATAAAAATTCAGATGTCGTACTGGAATCGCAAGGGATTTTCATAACCTAAAATTAATGGAGAAACTAAAATTTTCCTCATGATGAATTGCGGGTTCAAGATTTGAATTTATTTAGGATATTGGAGATGTGTGCTGCTCATTAATCTCAAAAGTACATTTAGGAGGTGACACTAAACTAAGAAAAGGAAGATCCAGTTGAGGTGATATTCAAAGTAAGCGATAATTCCTAGTTATGAAATTTATCATTAGTAGGCATTTGTAGGTCTGTGTGATGTGACGCAAGTTAAAAACTCAAATAAAATCAAGCTTAGTACGCAACAATTCGAAATACAATTCAATTTTCTAGACAACTCTTTTGTTTAAATTTGACTCAGTGAAACATGTGTATGACTGTGACTTTGAATATCAGTTTATTTTTAATATTCAATATCGTTACTGAAAAAAATTTAATATTACATATAATAACTAATTTTTCTAAGAATTGCTCATTTTTTTAATGCTGTTGATTGAATATAAAGAATCGTATTTAATGAAAGGGTAAAAAATATTTTTATATAATAGTTTTAGCACGTATACCAGTTTTCGAGCGGGTGAACTGAAAAAATACAATAATCGTGGTAAAAAAAAACTCAACAAGGCGGAAATATAATTAATATTTTGAGTAATTTAATTAAATTCCAAAGTAATAGTGAAGTGAAATAAATATAGCTGGTTTACCTGGCATTTACCAGGTTCATCGTCAATCAATTTACAAATGTTATTTAAGGCAAATTTAAGGCAATTAATCAATTAACACCGCTGGAACCCCTCTAGGTAATTGATTTTCGCTGACCCATTTTTAATGAATCTATTTAAAAAGAAACACGGCTACCAAATTTCAAGTTCATTGGTCTACTAATTCCGGAGATCTCTTGATGAGTGTAACCCTTTTTTTTATTTTTACATATTTGTAGAGAAAGTGATTATCCGTCCACTTCTCAGGGTATTCCATGATTTGTAAGACTACATATTGTCTTTTAGTTATTAATTCCTATGCTGTAGTATTGAGCTTTCGACTGCATTGAAAAACATTCTTTTATCCATCACATCTGGATTTAAAAGTACAGGACTTAAATTTCTAAAAAGGAAGTGAGAAAGCCTGCTCGTAGTGGATCTCTACTTAGTAATAGAAGCATGCTTGCCAAATCCATTCTGTAGGTTAGCTCTAAATGTGGAAATTCCTATCCATAACTCCTCCGTAACTCCCCTCCCCCTCTTTAGAGTCTATTTCTAAAAAAGCTTTTAGGGAATCTCTACTCAACAAGAGAAACATACCGTCAAATTTCAAATCTGTAGGTCTAAAGCTGGAAAAGGAAATTTTGTTTTTACTATAACGTGTCCGTTACCCTCACAACCTTCCTTGGGAGTTGATTTCCGTAGAACTCGTTCTTATTGGATCTCTACTCAACTAAAGGAACATGTTTGCCTAATTTCTACTCTGAATGCCGATTAGTTCTAGAAATCTTGTAATAAGTGTATGAATGATTGAGTCTTTTTTTCTTGCATATGTATTGATAGATAATTCACTCACAATATAAAATCAATGAACTATTTGCGATTTCTCAATCCTTGTCTGATTTTTTTTATCTTCGCTGTACCTATGAAATTGTTATCTTAATAAAAGTTTCAAAATGGGTCAAGGACTTTTAGGACACCTTTCACTAGCACCTGGAGTCTTTTAAAAAATACATTAAATATCTGACACAGGAAATAATTTCGCATCTTTATGGTTTTGAAGGACCCTTATTTTGCCAAAGATGCCAATAAATCAAATACAATCTGATTGAACCAAAACAACTGGTACTTCTAACGTATATTTAAAGGGGAAAAAAGATATAAAGAAGAAATAGGGAGAGTGTGCATAATATCGAGAGAGTAGCAAGTCTTGCCTCGATCCCGAACACGTACTCTCGTTGGTGGTGAAGAGGGCTTGGGGGTTCTCCCTCAAGATGATGAGACGCACGGGCGACGGGGTCTCCTTTAAGCAACGCACGGCGTCAGCCAGGGTAGCCTCACGGAAAGATATGTCATTTACCTTTACAAAGAAAAAAAAATAGGTGGTTTACGAATAAAATATGAAATAGTGGTACTTACGTATTATCGCAACAATCGCCAACGTTTAAGATAACTCGCAAAAATTGGCAACCTCAATTTCGCATATGTCGTATGCTCTGATTTGGTAATCATGTGCTACTTTCATATAATGCCGCCAATAGGTTGCCATAACACGTAAGTACCAAAATAGTTAATTGTTCATGACATAATATGAATCTAATTTTTTGTCATGAAAATGCCAATATCGGTGTTTACATTGTATACTCTCGACCCATTTCGCCAATCGAAAAGACATCGCCTATTAAAAAAATGTCGCCAAATTCTGGCATCGTTATTGTTACTGTGTTCCAATGAGCGTGTAAACGGTTTCCACTACTGCCTGCACATCCCGGTATTTGGCGAGTTTTTTGATTTGCTGAAATTGATCGAAAGTATAATACTTTAAGTATTGAAATTTAACTGTATTTATGCACCTCATGAAAAAATTAATTTAAGTCTTATAATATTTAAAATAGTTTACTTCGAATAATAAAGAATGAAGATCGAATTTGATTAATTTTTTTATAAGTGAAAAGAGTATCACGATCTGTTATATTCACTATCACAAGCACTTGTATACTTTAATATGATACTTTTGTAGACAGTGGTAGTATTTTGCTTACAATTTTCATAGTTATTGTTATTTATATTATGGTTATACCTAATATATATCATACACCATAATAAGGACACTGTAAATATGTCAAAATACACGTTGAATCTAAAAATTCTCATGTGTTGATTCTCAGTATAGATATTAGTAGAATGAGATTTTGGATCATGTGATATTTTTATAATTTCAAAGATTTCAAAATTTCGAGGAGCCTGTGTTGATTGTTTTGTCGTTATGGCTACACAGTACCCTTTTCAAAAAATTATTTTGAAGACAAAAATAGTAAAAAAAAAAATTATATTCAGATTATATTATTAAATTGATTCTAAAAATAAAAATGTCTGCCTGACAAGCTCTTATTTCACAATTTTAAAAAAATTAAACATTTTTTAAGTTTTTTAAAAAAATTTATAAAATGCTCAAATTTTTTTTAAAAAAATCTCATTATTTTATTTGATTTATGTTTCTTAGAATATTGGAAACAATAGTAAGTATGTAATAGAAAATGTGTTCCCTTGTTGAATTTTAATAATTATTTGTAAAGCTAAACATGGGAAAAACAAGAATTTTTTTAAATATTAAATTTAGAGATTTAAAAAAATAACTAGACCTCTCAGGCCTAAATCCATGCTAACTTTTCTAGAACATATAATAGGGAGCATTTACAAAAAATTTCAAGACTCTATCTTGATCAGAAAAAAAGGCTTAGGGATTAGAAAACACTTATATCTTTAGATTTAAAAGGCGTGAAACAAAAACTAATTATGCCTGTAAATCTCTAATTTTCAATATGTTATTTAATAATGTATGTTCTACATCAAAACACTTCTTTAATTAATTAGGACTGAATTTTTTTTTAAAAAATTAAAAATATGTTTTTGCATAATATTGATAGAAAACTTTAAGATGACAAATTTTATTCAGCTTTATCTTAGCCTAGTATTTTCACAAAATAATAATGATACAAACATAAAACAGTAAACACCAAGTTTGTAAATAAAATCTTATTATTTCTCAGTTTTAAATCGGGGCAGTTTAGCATGCTTAAGTTTTTGATGCTTGACTTTAAAATACGTTAATGTAAATTGGCAATATATTTATTATAATGTAGTTTGGTACAACATGAAAATATTCCATTATTTCTGCAATATTAGTATTCAGTATATTTGTATTGTAAACTCTCATTGTAGCTATCATTTTAATTAGTCAATTTTCAAAGAGCAGTACAATTACTTTTTGATCGTGCATTTTCTCAATAGAAAAAAATTTAATGAAAACAAAGTAAAATAAATACATAAAAATAAATTCTGGACTTAAATTTGTATTAAATAAGTAAATATGAGAGAACTCAAAAATTCAAAATATAAGCAAACAGAAATGTTTTTAGTAATACAAATTGCAGTTAATAGCAATTTCAAAGTAAAAAAAAATGGATTAGTTTAAAAATAGTTTTACTTAAATCAATTTGAAAACGCAAAAATGCTTTGAAATAAAACCGAAAGTTAAATCGAGACTCAGGAAACTTCAAATATCTTAAAAACTAATTGTTTTTCAGATCTAAAATTTTGGGGAGGCAAATGCAAAGAAATTTTTTTCGATATTTTTTCTAATTTTTAGTGTATTGGTATGCCTTAAATCAAATATGACGATTCAATTCTACTTCATTTTATTTATTTTGGAATGTTGCAAATATTCCAATTGAAATTTTACTATTTACTTTGAAATTGAGTGTTTCAACTTTATTGTTAATGTCTAAAAACGCAATAGGATAATTATAACTATATAAACTCATACCTACTCTCTATAACAAAAACAAATGACGCACCAAGGGCGAGTTGTCCAATAGAGACCAAAAATTGGTGGGTAGAAAGATTATGTACAGGTTAAAAAATGATTGAAATTTCAGAAAAATTGAATGATTTATTTCAGAGTTACATTGGTACAAAGTAACGAGCTCAAAAATGTGCTGATCCTCCTCTAGCCTGGATGCAAGCTGCCACACGACGTGGCACAGAGTTATAGAGCATCCTGATGGTCTCCTGCGGTATTTCTTTCTATATTTTCTCCAATTTTCGGAACAGGTCATCAACATTCCCTGGTAGATACAGTTGCCTTCCCATCATATTCCAAACATGTTCGATTGGAGAGAAATCTGGCGATTTGGCTGGCCAAGGAAGTGTTTGATAAGCTGTATGACAGTTCGTAGCAACACATGATATATGTGGTCCAGCATTATCTTGGTGAAAAATAAGGCCAGGGAGAAAAGGGAATAAGGCAAAAGGAACGGTAGCAAAACAGTTCTTAAAATGTCGTCGACGTACCACTTGCTGAAGGTGTGTCTATACAGACGACCAAAGGGGTTCGGCTGTCAAAAGAAATGGCATCCCAGACCATAGCTCCTGGTTGAGGGCCCGTGTGGCATGCAGTAGAGAAAGGGGGATCTTCACGCTGCCCTGGGTGTCTCCAGACACGTTTTCGATGATCATTAGGACACAGTTGGAAGCAAGATTCGTCACTAAACACTATACGTCCCCAGTCAGCATGATTCCAAACTAATAGAACTAAACACCACAGTAATCTGGCTCGGAAGTGTGCATGCGTGACAGGCAGGGTGCGTAGCGGTCGGTACGAGCGTAAATTTTGCTCTATCAGCCGTCTGTGAATAGTCATGGTAGACACTCGTGGGCGGGTCGCACGTCTGATGGCTGATAACGATGAATCAAGCGCAGTGATAGCTGATCTGACAATAAATGTGTCCTCCCGATTTGCTGTAGCCCTAGGTCGACCGCTACCATCATGACGCTGAAATTTGCCACTGTCCACCCACTCTTTCCTGCATCGCTTCGACTCATATGACGAACGATTCTCCTATTTATCCAGCCTACCTCTCTCAATACAATTATACGGCGTGTTTCAAACTCTAACAGTTGTTTGCAATGAACTCGAATCCTCCGGCGAGGCATTTTTTCAGTCGTTGAAAGGTATCCTAAATCTCAATGCAACAGAAATTTTGACCATCAGATTGAGAATTGCTTCTTATAGACACTTGCTGAGTGCGCAGTTCCGATGAGCTGTAGCTAACGCTATTCATTCATTGGGCACCAAATTTTAATCATTTGCATATTTGGTACAAATGTTTTTGCATACGAAATTTCATTACAATCATGCAACTCCTTCTTGGTGCGTCGTTTTTTGTTATAGAGTGCCTTTTAAAATCTGTCTATTTGAAAATATTCTCCGAATTTGTTTGAATTGTGTTCTTTAATATTAGGTAAAAACTGATAGAAAATCGTCGCATTTGGTTTTACTTGTAAGAGGAACTCCTAAATTACAGCACATCAAATATTTCTATTTACTTTATGTACTATACACTAAGTAACTTTACTTTAATAAATATTTTCATCCTGAAATGTGTTTTTCTATATTATTTTAGAAAGTTAGATTTTCATAAATGCATTAAGTACCAGATTGAAACATACATTGCTGAACTTTTATGTGGAAGACAAATAATAGCTGATACATACTTCCTTTTATGTTTAAAAATTTTCATATGGATAATTTTGTTTTAGTATTGAATGTATTCATAAACATCATATGATCAAGGTCTGAAAGAACATTTTCAGGCTTTGGAAACTTTTTATGTTTGAGTATTTATAAGAACAAAAAATATTTTAATGTGTAGAAGAGGTTATTTTCTCTATGCCTCCTTTCGTTTTTCTCAAATATATGATAATGTGGCAATTGCGTGCCTTAAGTTTAATGAAATTTTTTTTAACATTTCTGGCAACTATGATAATGTAAAAACGCTTATATTCCCTCTCCCCTTTCGTAAAAATTGTTCTGTGTTCCATTTAAAATATTTTTAATGTCTTTTGTGTTTTCTACTACAAAGTATTCAAAAAAATTGGCATTTCCTAAATAGGTCGGTATTATTCCTTAATATATAGACATATATATTCCTTAATATCTTGGGATATTGTAATTATAACTTTTGATTTCTCAAATTATCTGACTATGCAATTCGTATGTTACATCATTTGTCCTCCAAATTTAAATTTTAAGATCCGCATTCTTTGCACTTATTAATAAGAACAACCTTAAAAGAATAAAATTATATATCTGATCTTAATTACTTCTGGAATTAATTAACTATAGAATTACAACTTTTCTAACAATTAATCAAGTAAGTTGGTATAATTCACTTTTTCTTCGCGCTGCTTCACATTCTACAGTTATAGTGAGATTCCAACATAGGAATGAAGTAATAAAATTAATTATTTTTAACAGATTACAATACTAGAAAATGTTTTATCTCTCTCTTTTGCATTTATCTCATTTACAACTCTTTCTGTGGCATTAAAAAACAAATTTTAAAACAAATTCTTTCTAAAGAGAAATTAAAAAAAAAATTAATAAAAATTATTTATATTTAAAATTTTTTGGCACTCTTCTTTTTAGTCACTTTTATATTTCGCTGTAAGGGCAATTTTTGTTATCTTTTAAAGTTTCAAAAAAGAAAATTCTTTTTGATTTCAAACGATTTTACATACAGTTTAACAAAAGTTTAACATGCAATTAAGAGATTAATTAAGAGAATTAATATATTAATTAGAAAAAAATAATACATTAATTTAAGAGAATTAATATATTAATTAGAGAAATAATACATTAATTTAAGAGAATTAATATATTAATTAGAGAAATAATACATTAATTTAAGAGAATTAATATATTAATTAGAGAAATAATACATTACTTTAAGAGAATTAATATATTAATTTTCTTAATTTTCTTACCAAAGAAACATGCCGCCACATCTGTTTCACGTTCACAGTTAGGGTCCAAGAGAAAAATCATTTCTCAATCTCATATAAAACTGTGTCAAACTCTAATACGAAAATGTGAAAAAAAATATATATATATTTCTATTCTATATTATTTTTCAATTGCACAGCTGTGCACTGGTTTCTTCATTTTATTCTTTTCAAAACAATTTAACGAAAACTAAATGTTTAAAATTACTTTACTAAAAATTTGTTTGCCACTATATATGTTACTAATTTTCATTTATACTTACTGCTAATATGACGTCGCCTTTCCTCAGTCTACCATCCGAAAAAGCAATGCCATCTCTGTGAACTTCTATTACACATATTTGCTCCTGAAATTGAAAACAAAGCCATATTTTCAATATAAAAGTAAAGCGCTATACAATCCCAAATACGGTTCCCCATTTTTACATAATGAAAAACAATTATAATTTGAAGAGAGAGAGATTGTGTAATAAGTTAAGTGCATTTTCTTTCCTTATAAATTTTCACCATAAATTTAACCCTCCGCTAGGCTCGCTTCAAAAATTCCATCCATAGGCACGTAGCATCTATCAGATCCATCAACTCATATTTATTTTTGAAGATGATTTAATAATTTTATTGGTGAAATTTGACGCTAAAATATTTATTGATATATAAATTAGTATTCAAAATATAATCATAAATTGAAATATTTAAGAGAAAAAATATCAAAAAGATAAGGGTTAATTATCACTGTAGCATCACTCTTTATATTTTAAGATGCTTTTGTTGTAACTCTAATTCAGTAGCGCTGCAGTTCCTTGTTTACAAGTGTACATTTTCCTGTCTTTCTTGTTTGTGTAAAATAAACGTCTGTCCCTCATCTGAGTGATCAGTTTTTTCCTTGAGTCACCGTATCCTTCTGACAAGTAAGACCTTATTCTTTCTATTTTTAATGTACGAAATTGAATTGAATTTTTGAAATACAGTAACGAATGAATTACAAATTTGAACATTATTTTGAATTTGAATTTGAACAGCCTTGCTGCAGTCTTCACAAATCACCTGACAATATTCAAAGGGGGTACATGGACTTTTCGTATAAAACATCACAAACTTTTAATAATGTTTTTTTTTTTGATATCCTGATAAGAGGAAATAGTTCCTTCTCTTCCAAGTTCCTGGTGATGTTCCTCTTGGTTTTTCGTTTTGAATGGGGCGTTATGTATCAGATATTTCTTCAATCCTGAGTCAAAATGAACGAGACATGTGAATGTAACACTCAGACCGTCTACGCACGTGTTCTTTCACAAGTTCGTGACCTAGTTTTCCTAGATATGTGCGAGGGGATCTGAGTCCTTTTTATTCCCATATAAATATTTTGAGAGCTTATTTCAGCTACATCGAGAATTCCATAAAATACAGGCATTGTCTAGGCGTGCTGCATCGTCAGATGGGTTTCTACTCTCAGCAAAATAAATTATCATACAGAAGTTACGAAATACTTGTTTCGAACTATTTTCGTATAAAACTGATAACTACATTATTTTACAAGAAAAAGAAATCAAAATTAAAAACTAGTACAAAGTCATAAAAAAATGACGTTGTTGGGAGCGCTGCATCTGTAAGATTAAATTACCCCTGCCGCCCAGAACAAGAAAAAATAGCTCTCGTCCTTGACATTGAATCGTCAGGCGAGTGACGAAAGGCAGTTAGAAGAAGGAAGGGCGCGTTCCACCTCCACCGTATGGATGCGGACACGAAATTATTTTTAAATGCATCTGAGAAATTCGTGTGCCAGAGGGTTAAAAAACATGCCATTTTTAATGTATGGAAAATATATAAATTGTAGAATAGACATTAAAAATGATATTTAAGTTACATTTCGAAATTTTACTGCCTTGAAAAAGATTCTAATAATGAAATAAAACTTGCAAACGTGGAAATATTTTTTTTCAAATGAAAAACATTTGATAATGTAAAATATATACATATATACTAGCGGTCCCGACAGACGTTGTCTTGTACACACGTCTTAAATCCGAATATTACAAACTTCTTTGAAAAAGTTGTAACAATCGGGACGTTTTGATGGAATTTTTTACAGAGAAAGTCATTACAATACCTGACATCATCACAAGTACATTTACCACAAATCGACCTGTCGATTGCGTGTGAATATGTATTTACTATGAACTAAGTTGCATATAGAAGCTATTCTGAATAGAAACTTAAACTTGTTTCGATTAAAGGGTAAAAATGATAAAACTCGAGCTATTTTCATAGCAGGTGTATTTTTTTTTAAGCACAAAAAATAAATTTATCGTAATGCCATTGAATGTAGAATGTTTTTGGTTAATCCTTGAGAGGTATAAACAAAAAAATGCGATGGTTTGCAAAACCTCGGACATGCAACATATAATTAATTGGCCGTGCGAAAAGCAAGGGTTTTCTAAATCTAAGCCACAAAATGTCATTCTTTGACCTTGTGATTTATTAATGGTCATAGCAAATTTCAAGTGAATTAGAAATTGCAAACATTTAAATGAGTAGGTGAGTCTGAAAGAAACATTGGGATCTGTGGTAGAAGTACAATTTCACTTGGAATTTGCTACTCAAAATAGTGGTCTCAAGAATATTGCCCATGAATTTTTTTATGAAAAAATACGCGCCCTAACATAATTTTGGCGCATTTTTAACTTATTGCGATATTGTACCAAATTGTGAATCTAAACCATTGCCGAATTCACTTGAACCCACACAAAAAATTTCATCAAAATCGGTCCAGCCGCTTAGAAGGAGTTTAGTCACATATACACTCTCAGAAGATTTATATATATATAAAGATTATTGGAAAAGATATTAATTAAAAACGCTAAAAAGCATGATTAGTCTACATTTTTGTAACAATGAAGACCCGGTTTGGCCAGTTTGGCTGAAAATCGATTTTTGACGCCAACTTGCGAATTTTTTATATTAATAACGTTGTTACAACAATGCAGGCGAATATTGAGCTGAATGTTTTTAATGTTTTTAAAATTATATCTTTTTAACTAATTGCGATATTGGACCGAATTGTGAATCTAAACCATTTTCGAATCCACTGGAACAGACACAAAAAGTTTCATCAAAATCAGTCCAACCGTTTAGGAGGAGTTTAGTTACATACACACGCACAGAAGATTTTTATATATAAAGATGATCTGTAGCTCTAAGTTTAAATGAGTAATCATACTCAATGATTAAATTAAATATACAGAAATATATGTATTCTCTCTAAGACACATCAATTTACACATGGAAGGAGTCGACCAGCATAACTGATGGTTGGGCATCTGCTGTCAGAGATGGAAATGATTGAATATTCTGGTTCTCATTTGAGCTTGCAACATGCGCGGGGCAGCTTTTAAAAAAAGGGCATCCTTTGTCATATCATCTAACAACACAAGTAATTTAAGCAATTGTAAGAGTTTGACAGAGGTCAAATAAAGGGCTGCAAGAAGATGAATAGACTAATTGGTTGGTTCGGATTATAATTCATTGTTGTAATATTAATGTTGCACGTTGCTGGCAATGGAGAACACAACAAGGTATATCTCAGCAATATCAGCATCAATTAAGCCCATAGAGCCTCAAACGAAATTGACCGAGAGAAAGCTGATGTGTTGTAAGACATGTGAGTGCTGATCCAGCATTCATTCTGTAAATATAAAACGGTCAGTGAAAACCTTTGTCAATCATTTCATAATTAATCGCATCATGATTTGATAGCTTCAAGATGTGGGACTAACTTGCATTCAGCGTCTGTGTCTTCAATAGAATTGCATTATATTCAAACAATAGAATATTTTCGTGTCAGACGGAGACTGGTCGTCGATTGACCTGAACGAGTCGCTGATCAAGTATAGACGATAATCGAATGCGTATTGGGCAGGCAGCGGGGTTTTTAACAAGATTCCACGATTCGTTGTGTAAAATCTTACGTCCAGAAGATCTGATGTGATGGTGGTGAGTGTAACTGCCTTCATTTTGGTGTGTTCGTTACGTACTATTTGATAAGAGTCAACACTATGTTTAAAAGATTTTACAGTGAGTCAAACTCTCATTCGGTTACTCCCACTTTTAACTTTCTCAACAAATAAGGCTCGATAACATATTGCAACCGTTACTAGAATTGACTTAAACCATATGGATATTATATAGCGGCCGCTAGTTTCCCCAAACATTTCGCCAATCGTGAATGTATGAGATTCAATGGAAAGAAGTCACCACCCCGCCCGTACCCCGTAATCTACAGGAACTATGGGTAACATGGAATGGATTGTTATAGGACAGCGATGGCGAACCAGTGGCACGCATGCCATCAATGGCACGCGATACAATTTTTTAGGCACGTCAACGATCAAAAGGGTTTGTATTTTATTTCACTATTAAGTATTTATTTCACTGTGAAGTATTATAACCAATTATACGAGTGATTGGTCATGGGTCGGCTGGGACACTTGCCTTAATTACGTCGTGTACTGCGGTTGCTTATGATGCAAAATTTGTCTACGAATAGCATAGTCAGTTTCATTGAGACAACTGAATTTAAAATTTTATTTGTGTTATATTTACGATTTTTAACTGTTATTTAAACATAGCTAGTTCAGCAAAAGAACAAAAAGTGCAAGGTAGTAAGTGTGACAGAGAATTTCAAACTTGGTGAATCTAGAAATATGGCATTATTTGTAAAGGCAACAAAGCGGTGTGTATTTTACGTTCTGGAACAGTGGTATGCAGAAC